>CM076583.1:1100094972-1100258434 GCA_034641835.2 Pinus albicaulis
GTATGACTTGTCAAACTGAAGTACTTGGAGCATCAACTTGCTCCTGCACCTCTTGGATCAACTAATTTTCCCATCTCACTCTCCTTCTCCTAGTATTGCGAGTCACTATCTGAGTGGGCTCCACTCGCTCTTCCATCTGCGTGTCCTCCTCATCCTAGCCATATACAATTGTGGTTTGAGGTAGTGGTTGAGCCTACTGCTCCTCTTGCACTGTAGTTTTCTCGCGCTCTAAGGACTTTCTCAAAGCCCTATCCTCCTCAAACTTTGCATCCCTCCTGATGATTGTATTCCTATGTGCTGGAACGTACAACCTGTACACCCATAGTGTCAAAAGAAACAGGTTGATTATAAATTGAACAAAGAGCTTGGCTTATGTTCATTACAACTTGCTATTTTTGTCTCATATACAAAATTACAAGGCTAGAGCACATCTGATGCTACCATAAATCAACAATGCTACTCCATAGCTACAATGTTTGGCAATATGGGTGCTCTCATAGTTGGCAAACACTTCTTTCGGAGAGAGGTATTGGAGTACCTATAGATTCATCCATAGTGTGAAAAGAAACAGGTTGATTATAAATTGAACAAAGAGCTTGGTTTATGTTCATTACAACTTGCTATTATTGTCCCATTATTGTGAGGAGGCAAACACAACTAAAGACTTGATGGTTTGGGACAAAAATCTAGAGGAGGATAATTTGGAAGTTGGAGTGTTGTAGAAGGAATTGTAGGATGCTCTTATCTAGGATGATGATGATCGTGTTGAGATGTCACCCCTATTGAGTGCCATGTCTCATGTCCAAGACTTAGCAGCAGTAACAAGGGCTTCATCTTCAGCTCCATGACCACCATCTACTTCACTACCACTGCATGGAGGCCCATGCAATGGTTGTGGTGTTGTAAGGAACAATGTTATCAAAACCAAATCGGTGATCGAACCAAAAAACCTTGTGGACCGGGTTACTAGACCGAAATTGGTAAAAAAATTGGACCAAAAAGCAGTTGACCAAAGACACATAAAATATTCACATTTTAAAGAAAAACATATATATTATGTGCATCCATATGAATCCAAACCATTTATACACAAACAAACAAAAGTTCTGATTTATATTTCATGCAAGGATGCACATAACCGAAATACGATAGAGTGCAATCCAACTCTGAACCAAAAATACATCAACAAATAGGCTTTAGATGACCTCCAACATCCAAAAAAAATCACGCTACAACAAATACCCACATTTAATCAAAATCATTGCCTATATTGGGATCTTTGTCATCAATATAAGCCTCTAAGCATTAAAATAAGATAGAAAAATGCAGCATGTCAAGTCAAGATTTTGTTTGAGTGATAGGTATATTTTTAGTAGAGTCATGATAGAGGAGTTTGACAACCAATGCCACTATCATCAAAGTACACAGAGGGCTTGGTGCTCTTGATTAAATACTAGTTCCATACCCTTGTACATGACAAAATCCATTGGAAACATTGCAATCCCCCCAACCCTGAAATCCTGAAAAATTGTTAGGTCGGCTGGATTTTGAGTTAGATCGAAATCTCTATTTCTCCATATGAAATCCAATGAGGTTGGAACCACTCAAACATCTTGAGTCATTTCATGATAATGTTGAAAATTTAAGTTTAAAAAAAAGAAAAAAAAAAGAAAAAAAAGAAATTTAAGCTGGCTTACACAGGTATGGACTACACGAAACCGGTCCTAAATCGACTGGTTTGGTGAAATAGGCCAGTTTGGTATCGAACCAGTGAATTCCGTTACTGACCTATTCCGATTCCAAAGCTCAAATCGGATTTGGTTTTGTGCCCAATCGATCGGTTTCGTTGGTTCTAGTCCGGTTCCGTTCACATTGGTAAGGAGGAGCGAATAGGAGATAAATTCACTACTTTATTTGTCATAGTCTACAGATGATAGATTGGACTTTAGTTTTTTTGAATTTGGACCTTCCAATCTTCCTACTTTAGTATGTGGGTGGCCTATTTTGTAAACATTATGATTTGGTCATGTTGACAGTTTGTAGATAAGCTATTTCAATTATTCAATGGTCTACCTTCTATTATATGCTTAAAATTTTGATGTTTGTTTGTAATTGCTAGAATCTAGATGGTTGATGCTTGAATGCCATTTCTATCTTGATTTATATACAGAGATGGATGTTTTCATATATTTTGCAATTAATTTGGCATTCTTCATTTATGTTCAAATATGCATGTTTTCATATATTTTGCAACTAATTTGGCATTCTAGATGTTTTTGTTGAAGATAAATGCAATATATATATATATATATATATATATAGAGAGAGAGAGAGAGAGATGCTTATGGGACGCTCTCGATGCTTTGCTTCTCAAAAACATGCCTGCTTCATGCAACCTTCGTTCTAATACCCTTTCATGTCTCTCTATGTTTGTTTTGTCTATTGTTGATGTATGCGAATGAAATGTTATGTTCTGCATGAATAGTTAATTTCCCTTGCTATAGCTTGTTAACACCAAATTTGCCCATGCCTTTGTTGTTGACATGGTTAGCTCCATAGTGGATTTCTTCAGGGAAAATAGATAAGGAAGCTGACTTGTTTTAACTTTAATGAGCTAATGTAGTATTGTATTCTCTGACTCAACTGTGAAACATATTCAACAAATATGGAGATTATAGATTGGTTATATGTATGTCCTTAATCCTTCAAAGGATATATACATTCAAAATGATATATCTCAAAATATTTTTCATAAACAGGATCTAACTATACAAAAGAATATATTAAGAATGAAAAGAAATATTTTATTGAAAATTGTTTAATGATGTTGAGGATATTTGTAATCAAGTAGTGGGGACTTATTTATTATAATGAACCTTTTTAGGTTTATAGGATGGTTATATCAGGAGCAAGATAGGAGGTTTCAATTGTAATGTAAGATTCGATTTAAAAAGTGCGCAATTCTACTCTGTTAGGGAGATCTTCAGTGTCATATGTATCAATTCCTGCACGCCAGGCCCTGCCTTGGGATGACCAGGACAATCACTTCATATTTTTATGCTGATCCATTAGATCAAAGCAACAAGCGACAAGGAGAGTCCCAGAGTGCACCAAACAATAGAATGATGAGATCTCGAGCCTCACCTTAGCCCCTCCCCCTGTGAGATTGACAGATATCACTGAGATTGGTTCGAAGATGTTGAATCATATATTAGTATATACATCCTTAGAGGGATCAACTCTAGACAGATCCAGAGTGGGTCACCTCTGTCACTCTCCAGAAGCATTCAGGCGTACCCTCTTTCTTGAACACTGTGATACCTCATCTGATCTCGACCCTTAGGCTATATGTTCTCCCATACCATGGTCCACCTCCCTTTATGACATCCCTGAACAACCCCCAACACATATTTCTTCTCCTCCTCCTCATGTCATCTTTTCTTTGAGTAGGATATCAAGAGAGGAGTCCAAGCTATGAACACCAACAGAGCAGCGAATGAGGAAGGCTTTTAGGAAGATTTCTTGAAGCATGGCTGTTGGAAACACTAAGAGGGTGGGTGAATCAATATTTCTTACAATTAGCGCTTAATTAATTTTTTCGGAGCATTAGTTATTCTTCAACAATATTACAATTATTCAGTAAAACAATAAACAACAATGCAGAAAGATAGAAACAATAGGCACAAGACTTTTAGGTGGAAAACCCCCTCCGGGTCAAAAACAATCGAAAGCTTTTCTAACAAGTTCTTTAATCTTCAACCCAACTAAAAAGAAAGCTACAACTTGCTAGAAATATAGAAAAACATTCTTCTCCAGCTTCCACTGGAAGGACGCCCCAACACCCTTGTTTTATCAACAGTCAGCTGAAAGGATGCCTGTTGTGTAACAAGCTCCAAAGAGAGAAGAAAAGAGATATTCACGCCTTAGAAATGAGCCACTTCGAGGGGGCAACCTCCAATACATTACATGAATGAACAATTCTTGGATGATACAATTTACAAAACCTCCTTTCTATATATGGGAGTCCATGGGGCCATAATGTAATCCTAGTGGGCCACAATGTAATCCTAGCCGACCTAACAATAATAATTTAAGGGCACAATAATAACAATATGGGGGTTACAGGGGTACAATAATAACAATAAGGGGGGCTACACTAACATAATAAGGGGTTATACTATTAATATAGGGACTTAACATGCCCCTCTCCTTCAAACAAGTGTTGTCCTCAACGCTTGATTATTTCTTGATGCTTCTGTATAAAATTCTCATCCTCCCATGTGAAGTATTTTACAGGAAATTTCTTCCGCTTAGTGAGATACTCTGAAATTGATCGTACTTGTCGATTTCTTGTTTCTATGACTGCTTCATAACTTCTTTCGATGTGATGTTGATCTTCCTGTTGTTTCATTAGATTCTGCACCAAAGTTGGTTTATCCTTTGAGAGTTGGAGAACTTGTTGTTGATGCTCGATGTGATCTTCCATTAATTTATCATCCATATTTGCTATTATTTGATCCTTCAAACCATCCAACTTAGCCTCCATTTATGCTTTTAAACCATCTATTTCATCTTCAATTTCTCTTCGTAAGATTGAAACTTGTTGCACTTGGTACCGTAATTTTGATATCTCATATTGCAACTCTTCCTCTTCATGCGTCATAGTATAGCTTTTTGAGGGATTAATGGGTATGGAATTATTTTTTGGAGGCATAATAGAACCCATTACTGACAAAAATTCTACAATAGGCCCTTGCAATCAATTCAACTTGATTCTTCAAACAAGACTTGTGCAATTCGGAAAAAAAATACACACCTTTTACTAGCTTTGAGGAGCTCGATATTGAAATTGTATTATCTCTGTGCTTGAAAATCTTCGATATCTGAAATTCAGCCCTGTAGTAGCCCTCTGAAGCTTCTTTCAAATGCCACAGGTCTGACCTGATTTTGATGCTCCAAGACAACGTTGTGTCCAATCTCCCACAATGACCTAATTCTGGACTGGTTCAGTAGAGCGAACTTGTACGACTTGCCACGTGTCACTGTTTTGTCCTTTGTCTCTGAAATTGATAGAAAATAAACTACAGGCTGTGTACTTGTGACCACTTTTTACGGCACTCCAATCCAATCTTCAGAGAGAGAGTTATTGAACTTTTCCCACGATCACCTCTTTGAGATGAAATTCAGGAGCCTGAAAAAGCACTACCTTCCACAGATCATATCTCCAAAAATATTGCGAACCAAGTTCTGAAATTTTTTGATGAATTTGCTCAGGATTTCAGCTTCGTACCATTTGAATTTCAGACTCTGACCCTTCGTAAAAAAAAATTTATAGCGCAAATGCCACGATGACCTGTTTATGAGCCTGAAAAAATACCTAACTTCCACAAGTGATATCTCCTCAAATATTGCGAACCAAGATCTGAAATTTTTAGAAAACCTTCCTCAAGATTTCAGTTTCGCACCCTAAAAATTTCAGCTTCTGAAGCTTCGTAGAAAAAAAGTTATAGCGAAAATGCCACGATGACCTGTTTGGAGCAGCGAAACCCTAGAATCCCAAAGCTCTGATACCAAATGTTGTGTAACCAGCTTCAAAAATAGAAGAAAAGAGATATTAACGCCTTAGAAATAAGCCACTTCGAGGGGGCAACCTCCAATACATTACATAAATGAACAATTCTTGGATGATACAATTTACAAAACCTCCTTTCTATATAGGAGTCCATGGGGCCATAATGTAATCCTAGTGGGCCACAATGTAATCCTAGCCGACCTAACAATAATAATTTAAGGGCACAATAATAACAATATGGGGGTTACAGGGGTACAATAATAACAATAAGGGGGCCTACACTAACATAATAAGGGGTTACACTATTAATATAGGGACTTAACAATGCCCCAACACCATAGCGAGCCACAACTCGCCCTAGCAGCACCCTACCACTCTATAAAGACAAAATTAAATACAAAAGGTGTGGACTCTCGTACCAGGGACAATGGTCTGCCTACAATGATATACAATGTTTTGTTTTGATTGACTAGTGACTCTAGACTCAACTACCCTTCACTCAACAAACCATTGGACCAAACCCTTGTCCCAACCACAGACCAAATTCTTGTCCAAAAGTAAGTTGACTTCTTCAATACTACAATCCCTTCACAAAATATTTACAAGACTCTTAATTACATATCGCCATTATACAATGATTTGGACTGCTGTACAAGCCTTTGATGTTGCTGATGATGATGAAACTCTCAGTGATTTTCTGCCTTGCTGCTACTAGAGATGATGAAGATCTTCAACTCTTGGTGATGTAATAGCTCTGCTCTGCTCTTTAATGATATATCCTCTGTTCTTGGTGATGTTGCTTCTGTTCTTAACTTCTGATGTTTATTTTACCCTTAACGATGCTGCTACTGCCCTTGGTGATATAATAATTCTGCCCTTGTGAAAAAATGTTCTGCCTTCAATAATGGAACTATTCTGCCTTATACTGCTGCTCAAAGACTGTTTGATGTAGATTCTTGATGTTTGTCCTTGTCTTGTTGTCACTGTTTCAAAATGATTCATACTGCTGTAGGTATGAGGATGTTCTGCTCTTGAATAATGTCTGCACCGGCAGTGGAAGATATACCCAAGGAGAATCCCAATACCCAAAAGAAAATGCAAATAACCCTTTAACCAGAAAAATCACATACCTTTGCTTGCAAAAGACATATTGTCAAATGTTTTGAATGCTTACTTGCAGTAGGTATAGTCATATATGTGTGTGTGTGTCAAGGACTTTATACATTGTACTTATTATTTTCAATCTGTAGGTAAATTGAGGCTTTAATAATTTAACAGAAATGCTCACAGGTGTACTCAATGATGCCTGCAATTACAACAGAATATGCAGTCAATGACTGGCTTAGTGCATATGATCCTACCAAGGCTGCGAAGTCAATGATTGGCTTAGTGCATATACTTCTTAAGGATACTCACTATACATAATGGGATTATGTTGAGAAATATTGTCATATATTGAGAACCGTAGGTGAACAAACTTCTTATAGTAGAATGTTAGTGCAAAAACTATATTATGGATAGACCTTTGAAGGATAGTAAAAGCAAAAACACTTGTGACACTTTTTCTCAACTGTTATGATCTTCTAAAATAATGTAAATAAACGAGTCAATCTGCAAATGTGGTACAAAATGTTAATTTTGGACAACTAGGTCCAAACTCCATGTTGTGATGCTTAGATGAAGATGCCAATATTTTTATTGGATTTCTTTTTTGGAGAGGTGCAAGATCGATCTAAAGATCATCTTAATCCGATGAGCAGAACATTTATTTGAATTTATTCAAAATATGTGCAGGCCGGCCTTAAGGTTTTGTGCCCCAGCAGTTGTGTCACACACCCTCACTGATGGATATAAATTAGTCAACGTTGGAGGACATTTTCACTCATCTCATCCTCACAAATTTCTCTCTCCTCATCTGATTGGTTTGATGACCTTGGAGGTTCTTCTCTCCACACGTGGGAAATTTCAGCAGCAACTCTTTTCTGTTTTCGGCCTAGGGTTTCCGCAGCAGCTTTGACCAGTGTTGACTTTGGTCAACGCAAGGTCAAACAAATTCGAAACTCTCCCAAAATTTCGATCTTTCAAATCTGCATTTTTTGGCACTATTCCCGAGGGTAGATGTTGACTTTGATTTTGCTGCGTTGACCTAGCTGTTGCTGCTGTTTGCGTTGACCGTTGACTGACAACGTTAACTTTTCGGTTGACTTTTGAGTTGATGGTTTTGGCTGTCCTAGAGGGTTGTGTGAAATCGCTGGTTGGTTGATGATATTGAGACTTTGCTGGTTGAAGCATCCTGTTGATCGCCTTAACGCACCAACACACTTGTATATTTTTGGCTTGTCTTTTGTTGATCTACTGGTATGTTCTATCATCATTTTACTTTGTTGTTTATGTGATTGTTGACTAATATTGGGATAAAAAGTAAAGTTGCATCAAGGATAGAACATCTACAAAATTTTACATGGAATCGGAGTTGAGGTGAAGACAAAGCCCTAGATTGTAGCAATCACCGAAGAAGAGGATGGGTTCCTCAAACTACAATGGCTTTAAGGCTGATGACAAATTGACTGGGAAGGATGACTTCCATGCTTGGAAGATGACATTGGATCTTAATTTGGAAGACCAAGATGTCATGGACTATGTTCAGGGTAAAATTCAAGAGCATCCATCCACTGCAACTGCTATTGCCAAAACAAAGTACAAGAAGGGAGAAATCAAAACAAAGCTAATGATCAGTGACTCAATTCATAAGAGTCTGTTTGCCTACATCTTTGAGCTGGGCACATCCAAGGAGATGTATGATAAGTTGGTCAACATGTTCAAGGCCAACAATGCGAATCAAGTCCTATTCTTCAAGAATCAATTGATGAATTTGAAGAAAGGCAGTGATGAGTCTGTTCAATCATACTTTCTGAAGCTGACTGAGATCAAGAATAATTTGTTGGCTATTGGGGAGACAATAGCTGGTCGAGAGATGGTTCTCATTTCACTTAGAGGTCTCTCATTCGAATGGCATGTGTTCAACACTACCATTCTCAATAACAATGTAATACCTAATTTTGACGAAGTACTATCGAGATGCGTACAAGAAGAGACAAGGATGAAAGAATATGAAAATGAAGGAAATGCTGCCTTCGCTGCTCATTCTAGAAAGAAGAACTTTGGTGGTCCAAGGAACAAAGGAAGAGTAGGGGCCCAAGGAAAGAAGGGCAAGTGTTACACTTGTCACAAGCCAGGTCACTATGCTAGAGAATGCCCTTTCAAGATGGATTCTACCGATCATGATGACAACAACAACAACTGGAGGAATGGCAATCAAAGGAACAACAGGTTTAAGGGGAAGAGGAAGGCTCCCTTCGGCGGAAATAGTCAACCTTTCAAAAGGTTGAGAAATTTAAGGTATGTGGAATCAAATGTTGTTGATAAAAGAAATGAATTCATTCTTGTATCTGCCCTCTCTGCTGCATCTCCACCCGACACTATGGATGTTTGGTTGATAGATAGTGGTGCCTCAAGGCACATCATTGGGTTCAAGGAAGCACTTTTTGATATGGTTGAGAAGGATACTAATTTGGAAATTATCCTTGGAGATAATGCCACATATCCCGTGAAAGGGACAAGGACTGCGACCCTCCACTTGTCTCAAGGTCAAGTCCAACGCTTGCAGGATGTACTCTATGTACCTGATTTGAAAAAGAGCCTTGTGTCTATATCGAACATGGAAGACAAAGGTTTCAATGTGGCATTCATTGATGGGAAGGTGCATATCTGGAAGAAGAGTTTCAATGAAGCTATCACGATTGGTTTTAGAGTTGATACACTCTACCAGGTTGGACGATGTCCACTGGGAGCGATGACGTGTGATACTATCCGACAGACAGAACTATGGCACTGGAGGTTTGGACACCTTCACTACAAAGCCCTTCCCGAAGCAAGGAAGGTGGAGACGGAGATGCTCGAGTTCTCAAATAATCATGAATGTGTATGTCAGGGTTGTGCCGAAGGAAAGCATACAGGGGACCTTTACCCTCAAGTGTCACAAAGATATCTGATGTCTTGCAATTGATACATTCTGATCTGTTTGGTATGCTGTCTATGACATCCTTGGGAGGATGTTCTTATTATATGACATTCATAGATGACTTCTCTCGCAAAACCTGGATATACTTGTTGAAGAAGAAGGATGAGGCTTTCATGTGGTTCCGTACCTTCAAAGCCTTGGTGGAAAATTTGACAAGGAAGAAGATCAAGATACCGAGGATCGATAATGGCACTGAATATGAGACGAATGAGTTCAAGAACTTTTGCAGAGACACTGGCATCAAGAGGGAGACCACAACTGTCTATACTCCTGAGCAGAATGGCGTTGTTGAACGAAAGAATAGAACCATTGTGGAAGCTGCCCATGCCCTGTTATGTGACTAGGGTCTACCGAAGTTTCTGTGCGGAGAAACTATGAACACTGCTGTGTACATACAAAACCAATGCTTGCATTCTTCTCTGGACTCCAAAACTCCGAAAGAGGTTTTCTCTGGTAAGAAACCTGACGTCTCACATTTTAGATTTTTTGGATGTCCTGTTTGTTTTCATGTGCCAAAGGAGAAGAGGAGCAAGTTGGATGCTTTTGGGAAGAAGGGAATGTTTGTGGGCTACAACGAAACTTCGAAGGCCTATAGAGTCTATGTGCCTGGTTAAAGGGAAGTGGAGATATGCCACAATGTTACCTTTGACGAAGATGCTTCCCTGAGGAAAGTAGTCGATCTTCCGAGATATGGGGAAGATCTTGAAGCAAGGCCTGGAAATCAACATGAACCGAAGGATTAGACGATGTCTGATGTTGAAGGACCAATGGACCCGATTGATCCACCTCCTTCGATGAGGAAGAGACCATCATGGCTCAGGGACACTCTCGAGGATGTCGAGGGACATATGGCCCCAAGGGGGACATTCTGTGAAAGTAAGAAGCCAAATAGATACCAAGGGTATTTAGCAACCATGAGTACTACTATTATACAATCTGAGCCTGGATCTTTTGAGGAAGTCGTAAAGCATCAAGTCTGGAAGGATGCTATGCACGAAGAGTATGAGTCCATAATGAAGAATGATGTCTGGGATGTGGTTCCAAGACCGGAGGACAAAGCAGTGGTCACCTCCAAATGGCTCTACAAGATCAAGCATGGATCTGATGGAAGTGTTGAAAAGTTCAAGGCAAGATTCGTTGTCCGTGGCTTCTCTCAAAAGGGAGGCGTAGACTATGATGATATATTTGCACTTGTGGCCCGATATACCACCCTCTGATCTATCATAGCCCTTGCTGCTATGCAAGGATGGAGTCTTCATTAGATGGATGTGAAGACCGCATTTCTGCATGGTGCGATAAAGGAAGAGGTGTATGTGGAGCAACCTCTGGGGTTCGAAGTCCAGGATCGGGACACCCATATATGCAGGTTGAAGAAATCCCTCTATGGGTTGAGCAAGCACCCAGAGCTTGGTACGAGAGGATAGATAGCTACCTGATGAAGCTGGGCTTCACTTGTAGTAATGTTGATCCAAACATTTACTTCAAGGTTGATAGAGAAAAGCCTCTCATTCTGGTGCTGTATGTGGACGACCTCTTCCTGACAGGTGTTGACCCTCTCATTCATTAGTGCAAGAGGGAGCTCGCTGCTGAGTTCGAGATGAAGGACCTAGGACTGATGCATTACTTCCTAGGCCTAAAGGTCTGGCAAGACCTGGTGAGATTTTCCTTTCTCAAGGAAAATACATTGTGAAGCTTCTAGAAAGATTTGGTATGGTGGACTGTAAGTCCGTGTCGACATCGATGGAGCTCAACTTTAAGAAGTTGAGTGGTAGCGTTGTTGGGCCCGTGCTAACAAATCCTACTGAGTATCGTCAACTCGTAGGGGCCCTGATGTTCTTAGCGAAGATCCGTCTAGACGTATGTTTTGCAGTGAACACTTTGAGTCCACATATGGTTGAGCCTCATCACATTCACTGGGTTGGTGCCAAGAATTTGTTGAGATATCTTCGGGGCACGATAAACCATGGGCTGAGATACACTGTTGGGAGTGTGACACTCCATGGATATACTGATGCTGATCGGGTTGGCAGTGTGGTGGATCGTAAGAGCACATTGGGATGCTGCTTCACACTTGGTTCTGCTTCGGTATCATGGATGAGCAGGAAGCAGAAGTCGGTGGCTTGGAGCACCGCAGAGGCTAATACATTGCAGCGAGTATGGCTTGTTGTGAAGCAGTTTGGATGCGAAAGCTCTTCAGTGAGCTGTTCGGGCATGTGCTAGATACCACCGTGATACTCTGTGTTAACCAGAGTGGGATTCGGTTGTTCAAGAATCTCGTGTTCCACGATTGATCGAAGCATATTGATATCAGGTACCACTTTATTTGGGATATGGTATAGCGAAGCGTCGTAAGGCTCGATCATATAGGAATTGATGTGCAAGTCGTGGATATTCTCACAAAGCCCCTGGGGAAGGTCAAGTTCCTAACCTTCTGTGAGAATCTTGGTATCGTGGAACGACCCTATGTTGAGGGTCTTGTTGGACGATGAGCTCTGTGAGCTCTAGGGGGGCTTTGGGGATAGCCTCTCAGAGCTTTAAGCAACCACAAGGCTAGGCTTGTCGAACCTTGTTGGTGTGCTTCTGCCCCACCGTTACGATGATTGAGTTGGTTCACCTCTCATTATTTGTGCCCCGTATGCATCATACCCATTGAGTTCAGGGCTCGTGGGAAGTACCTCTCATTTGGCCAGTGAGGTGGGAAAAGCTAGAGACTAGTAGCAAAGATTGATGGACACACTAGAGATTGTCGTATTCTATATCTAGGATGGCACGGTCCAACCACTTGATCTAGGATAAAGTATAGTGAGGTTTCGGACCTCTAACTGACTTCGGGTCAGGTTAACCAACTTCGGGTTGGTATGAGACTCTTTGTGAGTCCTATAGAGGTTTTGGACCTCTAGGCTGAATCTGTCAGTCGGGAATGATGTCTTTGTGACTAACCCACTTCTGTTCTGAAATAAAAAAGCTAGCAAAGCAAGTTACGGCGGGATGACACACGATGTTTGGATTGCACAAGTGGATGGAGTTCTCCCTAGTTGAGAGGGAGTGTTAATTTTGGACAACTAGGTCCAAACTCCATGTTGTGATGCTCAGATGAAGATGCCAATATTTTTATTGGACTCCTCTTTCGGAGAGGTGCAAGATCGATCTAAAGATCATCTTAATCCGATGAGCAGAAAATTTATTTTGAATTTATTAAAAATATGTGCAGGTCGGCCTTAAGGTTTTGTGCCCCAGCAGTTGTGTCCAATGTTTTAAAAAACAGAATCGGTCAGCTACTAGGTCGAGGTAATGACTCGGTAATGACTCGGAATCGGTAATGATTCGGTCGACCAGGTTTCAATGACTCGGTCATGACTCGGTTTTTGTAAAAAATACATTAAATATTAATTTTTTTGTACAAAAACATAAATCTAAAGATTTTTATTCATGTTTCCAAACACAAAGCTAGAAGAAGTTCATTTCATGGTTGACGTTATCTTTACAATTTGTTGATGACGAATGTTATTTGTTGAAACTTGAAGGTTGATGTTATGGTTGATCATTTGATGACAATGTTATAAGTTCTAACTACTAGATGAATGATGTTAGATTTGCACCAAATGATCAATGCTTTAGTGATCTTCATTCATCTAATAGTGAAATTTTATTTTTCATGTTTTCTGCAACTAATTTGGCACCTGTTTTTTTTTGGTGAAATATATATGCATTGAAATATATTAAAATGAATTTATATAAAAAATACTACTGGAACGGTCCACTCCTGGAAGCTTTTGAAAATTGTTGCCTCCCACTTCCAGGTTTCACCTCTCTTTCCTATGACAATTTAGAATGGATCTGGCGAAATTTTCACCAACAATGGCAACAAGCGGTTGAGCTAATCCCTTCAGCTTAACTTTTTACAACTTATGTCTATGTTGTATAATCTAATTTTATGGATTTTTCATGAAACATAAATTCCTTGATTTTTCTTTTGAAATTTTGAATGTTAATGTGTTTTCTAATATGATGAGTTACTGTTGAGTTTTGCTGGGTGGTCAAGTTTCTCTAGTTAGTATTTTTCTGAGTCGTTTCGGAGTCTGATTAATGTGGCTTGCCTTAAAATTTGCATAACCATGGACAGTTACTACCAAGTATTACGACATGTTAAGAAAGGTCCATACTTGTAATCATCACCATTGTGTTGGATGTTGGCAATCGTTCTATGTATTTGATGTACAACTTGTTTTAGGAATGTTTTTATTTATTTCTAGTCTCTTGTATACCGTTTTATCTTTTTCATGAGATAAAATACTTAAACTGTGTTGATTTAACTCTTTAAAACAATCATGGAGGACAACCTTAGAAGTCCCACAAGAAAGTTCCTTCAGGAAAACTTGTATATTCCTTGTAATACTTTGATAATTTAAATTAATTGATAATTTACCAATTACTGCTAGAAGAAGTTCTTGAGTTACACAAGTTTGATCATTTAAGGTGTTGTTCACAGAGTACATTTCATACAGACTTCTAAGCAGAGGACTGAACCATTTTGTTCGCTGACTGTCTGTCTTAGTTTTCCTTCTATTATACTGGAATATTTTGGAGTCATGTTGGAAGTTTATTTTATTTTATCCATTCTGAGATACTCTTCAGACGCCTCAAATTTTGAAGGACTCCGAAATTTAGCACATAAGTTTATAAGCTTTTGAAACATCGGCCGGCTGTTATGACCAGGCCTGGTTGAATCGGCCTCGGCCTGGTCGGCCGGTTTATCACTGAGCCGGCCGAGCCATTACAAAAACCGGCCGGCTCGGTAATAAACCGGCCAGCCTGGCTGGTTTTCTAACTGGTCGGACCGGCCGCCCTACCGGCTCGGTCAACCAGGCCTGGTCGGTTTCGGTCAGGCCGTTTTTTAAAACAGAGGTTGTGTCACACACCCTCACTGATGGATATAAATTGGTCAACGTTTGAGGACATTTTCACTCATCTCATCCTCACACATTTCTCTCTCCTCATTTGATTGGTTCGATGACCTTGGAGACTCTTCTCTCCACACATGGGAAATTTCAGTAGCAGCTCTTTTTTGTTTTCAGCCTAGGGTTTTTGCAGGAGCTTTGACCAGTGTTGACTTTGGTCAATGCAAGGTCAAATGGACTGAAAACTCTCCCAAAATTTCGATCTTTCAAATCCACATTTTTTGGCATTATTCCCGAGGCTAGATGTTGACTTTGACTTTGCTGTGTTGACCAAGATGCTGCTGCTGTTTGCGTTGACTATGGACTAATAGCGTTGACTTTTGAGTTGATTGTTTTGGCTGTCTTAGAGGGTTATGTGACATTGCTGGTTGGCTGACCATATTTAGACTTTGCTGGTTGAAGTATCTTGTTGATCGCCGTAATGCACCAACACACTTATATATTTTTGGCTTTTCTTCTGTCAATCTACTGGTATGTTCTATCAACATTTTACTTTGTTGTTTATGTGATTGCTGACTAATATTGGGATAAAAAGTAAAGTTGCATCAAGGATAGAACATCTAAAAAAATGTACAAGAATCTAACTAATCAAACACTAACCAAATTTGACAAGGATTGAATGACTTTGATCTAATCCAAAGCTTAACAGAATAGTTATACCTCAAAGTCTTAATATTAGTGAAAATCTAAAACAAGCAACAATAAAAAACACACTAACTTGAACCCAAGATAGTTGCCAAAACAAGTGTCAAATGAGAGACTTACCTAGATACTGCTGTCACCGCTAGACTATTGGTTAGGGTACAATGCAAATTCCGCCATTTGACTTCCAAAGCAGTCCTTAATGGGCTCTTGCTTCTTCTATTGTATGCAGCCTAGATTAGGCCTCTTCTTGGGCTTTTACGCTTCCTCAAATAGGAGATTGTTAATTTTGGGATGAGCAGAACATATATTTTGATTTTATTTTCCACACATGTGCAAGGTCCAGCAGATTTGTAATGTAGGCTCACAAGCCCTACAAATGTGTCACACACCCTCATTGATGGATATAAATTGGAGAGAGATGATGTCCATTTTATCATCATCTCATCACACACATTCCTCATGATCTGATTGGTTCGTACATCCTAAAAGAGGCTTTTCTCTCTCCCACGTGTGAATATGGATGCCAAAAATTGGATGCCGGAAATATGGGTGATGCCGGAAATATGGATTCTGGAAATGGATGCCGTAAATATGGATGCCAAAAATATTGATGATGCCGGAAATCTGGATGTCGGAAATGGATGCCAGAAATTTGGATGAGGGGTTCTTTTGTTGACTTGCGTTGACTTTTGGAGCTGTCTTTGAGGTGTGTGTGTGACACTTGTGGAAAGCTGATTTGGCTCTTGGAGAAGTTGGTTTGACCAACTCAAGGCTTTGCTGGTTGGGGCATCCTGTTGACTGCTGTAACAAACATTTATCTATCCATTAGCTGGACAAGAAGAATTTTGTTACATTATTTGGCTTGTCTTCTGTTGATCTATTATTATGTTATATCAACATTTTACTTTCATGTTTATATGATTGCTAAATTGAATTGGGCATAAAAGAAAGATTGAAGTAAAACTGCATTAAGCATAAAACATACCATGGTTGTCTAAAATTAACATGGAATTAGCGCTGAGGTAAAGACAATCCAAGATAGTGTGAAAAGAAGTCACCGAAGAAGAAGTCTTGTCAAGGACTAATGGCCTCCTCAACCTACAAGGGTTTCAAATGTGATGATAAGTTGACTGACAAGACTGATTATCATGCATGGAAGATGTCCTTGGCTTTGGCATTAGAAGATCAAGATGTCATAGACTATGTGCAGGGGAAGATTCATGAACCTCCATCATATTTTATGAGGCTCACAGAAATCATGAATGATCTCCTTGCCATAGGAGAAGAAGTAGCTGATCGAATGCTCGTCCTCATTGCTCTTGGAGGACTTCCCTGAGACTTGTATGTATTTAATACTATGATTCTTAATAATAATATGATTCCTGATGTTGATGAATTGCTGACTAGATGCACTCAAGAGGAGACAAGAATGATGGAGAGAGATCATTCCTCTAATGGAAATAGAGGTGACCCTATTGCCTTCGCCGTTCATGCAAAGAAGAAGAACCATGGTGGCTCGAGAAATCAAAACCATGGTAGAGTGGGACCCAAAGGAAGGAAGGGAAGATAACTTGGAAGTGTCGAAAAGTACAAGGCAAGATTTGTTGCCTGAAGCTTCTCTAAAAAAAGAAGGCATAGATTATGATGATTTATTTTCATCTGTTGCCTGCTATACCACCATCTGATCTATCTTTGCCCTTGCTGCAATGCAAGGATGGAGTCTCCATCAGATGAATGTGAAGACTACATGGTTCAATAAAGGAAGAGGTTTATGTGGAGCAACCTCTGGGTTTGAAGTCCAAGATAGAGACACCTATGTATGCAAGTTGAAGAAAGCCCTCTATGGGTTGAAGCAAGCCCTTAGGGCTTGGTATGAGAGGATAGATAGCTACTTGATGAAGCTGGGCTTCACTCGAAGTAACACTGATCCAAACCTTTATTTTAAGGTTGATAGAGAAAGGCCTCTCATTCTAGTTCTCTATGTGGACGATCTTTTCCTAACAGGTGTTGACCCTCTCATTCATCAATGTAAGAGGGAGCTAGCTTTCGAGTTTGAGATGAAAGACCTAGGACTGATGCACTATTTCCTAGGCTTGGAGGTCTGGCAAAGGCCAGGCGAGATTTTCCTTTCTCAAGGAAAATATGTCGGGAAGCTACTGGAGAGATTTGGTATGGTCGACTGTAAGTTTGTGTCGACACTGATGGAACTCAACTTTAAGAAGTTGTGTGGAAGCGTTGTTGGGCTCGAGCTGGGAAATCCCACCTAGTATCGACAACTCATAGGGGCCCTGATGTTCTTAGTGAACTCGTGTCCGGATGTATGTTTTGCAATGAACACTTTGAGTCAACATATGGTTGAGCCTCATCACATTCATTGATTGGTGCCAAAATCTATTGAGATATCTTCGGGGCACAATCAACCATGGGTTGAGATACACTGTCGGGAGTTTGAGACTCCATGGATATACTGATATCAATTGGGTTGACAGTGTGGTGGATCGCAAGAGCACATCTGGATGTTGCTTCACCTTGGGTTCTGCTTCATTATCTTGGATGAGCAGGAAGCAGAAGTTGGTGGGTTTGAGCACCGTTGAGGCCGAATACATTGCAACGAGTATGGCATGTTGTGAAGCTGTTTGGTTGAGAAAGCTCTTCAGCGAGCTGTTCAGACATGTGCTAGATACCACTGTTATCTTTTGTGATAACCAGAGTGGGATTCGTCTTTATGAGAATCCTATGTTCCATGATCAATCCAAGCATATTGATAATAAGTACCACTTTGTCCGGGACATGGTATAGTGAGGCGCTGTAAGGCTTGATCACATAGGAATTGATGAGCAGGTTGCAAATATTCTCATGAAGCCCTTGGGGAAGGTCAAGTTCCTAACCTTTCGTGAGAAGCTTGGAATCGTGGAAAGACCCTATTGTGAGGGTCCTGCTTGAGTTGGACTATGAGCTTTGGGAGCTCTGGGGGGCTTGGGGATAGCTTCTTGGAGCTATAAGCACACACGGGGCTAGGCTTGTCGAAGCTTGTTGTGTTTTTGCCCCGTCGTTATGATGTTTGAGTTGGTTCACCTTCTCTTTTATTTATGCCCTGCATGTATCCTACCTGTGGAGTTTCAGACTCATGGGAAGTACCTCTCATTTGGCCAATGAGGTGGGAAATGTGGATAGAGACCAATAGCAAGACCGATGTGCGCATCAGAGATTGTCGTATTCTCTATGCCTAGGATGGCACATGTCCAACACCTTGATTTGGGATCAAGTCCGATGAGGTTCCTACCTCTAAATTGACTTCGGGTTAGTAAATTAACTTTGGGTTAGTATGTGACTCTTTTCGAGTCTATTGAGGTTTTACCCTCAAGGCTGATGTCGGGTCAGCGGAGTGTGATGTCTTTGCGACTCACTCTCGTTTGTTTGCCCTTGAACCGGAAAAGCATGTTACAGCAGGATGACACAGGAACACATGATGATAGTACACAATTGTACTGATCACTAGATGGCACAAGTGGACAAATGGAGTTCTCCCTAGTTGAGACGGAGTGTTAATTTTGGGCAACTAGGTCCAAACTCCATGTTGCATTGCTCATATGATGATGATTATATTTTTGTTGGATTTCTCTTTCAGAGAGGTGCAAGATTGATTTAAAGATCATCTTGTTTGGATGAGCAAAACATATATTTTGATTTTATTTTCCACACATGTGCAAGGTCGGGCAGATTTGTAATGTAGGCTCACAAGCCCTACATATGTTTCACACACACTCATTGATGGATATAAATTGGAGAGAGTTGATGTCCATTTCATCATCATCTCATCACACACATTCCTCATGATCTGATTGGTTCGTACAACCTAAAAGAGGCTTTTGTCTCTCTCATGTGTAAATATGGATGATGTCGGATATGGATGTCGGAAATGGATGCCAGAAATCTGGATGAGGGATTCTTTTGTTTGTTGAAAAGTGTAACTGGGTCGGTCTTCATGTTGACTATGTAATTATGTAATTATGAAAAAGAAGTCAAAATAATATATATATTACTGTTGTATTTGCTTCATGGGTTTCATGAGCATAATTTATTAAGTAGATGGACTTCTTCTTGATGTCCAATAGGTTTGAGTTATGTCTAGCTATATGCTCCAAGACCTTGTGGAATAAGCTCACTATAGCCCTCAATGCAACGTTGAAGACAACTCCAAATACAATTGTCATCTTGCTGGAATACTCCTTGGAGAAGTCGGTCTCTTCAATAGTGGGACAAGTCGGATTAAGAACAATCACACCTATTCATGCACTAGTCGGCTTAAATTACAGATTGTGACAACTATAAATACCCCATTGGGTTACACAGAACAAAATATAGGCAAGCTTGTATACCTCTGAAGTTTATTGACAAAATCTCAGCAAAAAAGGATTGCGGATCTACCACTGCAGGAATTGCGGATCTACCACAGCAATTGGTGCAGACATCACTGCAGAGAATACGCAAGGAAATAGTGTGGACATCACTGCAGAGAATAAGCAAGGAGACAATGCAGACATCACTGCAGAGAATACGCAAGGAAACAATGCGGACATCACTATAGAGCATACGCAAGGAGACATTGCGGACATCATTGTAGAAAATATGGAAGGCATTATGGATATCACTGCAGTGAATATGGAAGAAGACATTGTGGATATCACTGTAGAGGATACAAAATTATCTCAGAAGAAAATTGCGAGTTAAGCATGAGGAAAAATTTGCGGATTTATCTAGGTTAAGGAATGCAAATGTATATATGAAGCTGCAACAAACATCTACAAGGAGACATTGCAGACATATACTTGTTTGCAGTGCGGACATATTCCAGACTGCGGTGCGGACATAAGGAAGTATATAAGTGCGGATAGAACAATAAATATGAAAAGTGTATGTATATGGATAAGTGCAGGAAGGGCAACACATAAGAGCAACATATGAATGCGGATAAGTTTAGAGCAGACTTCAGAAGACTTTTGCAAGTTAAGTAGTTGATATACATTGTTAAGGGCTATGACAACAAGTTTGAAGAAGCTGAATCAAGGTATTGGAAGCACATCTAGGTCAAGGGTTTAAGTTTGGGTCATGGTACTTGTCACTTGAAGATCTATAATAAGAATTCTTTGCGGGTTTTCCTCTCCAAGAGGGAGAGGTTTTGCCCTGGATCTAGGAGCCTAACTTTTGTGTCTTGTGCATTTTGATAATTGACATGATGAAAGATTAACTAACTTAAAAGAAGAAGAATTAAGTATCTTAAATAAGGTCACAAGTAATTATCAAGAAGAGAATTTGTATTAATCTCTAGCCCTCCAAATTCTCAACATTGTTGACTTGCATTGACTTTTGGAGCTGTCTTTGAGGTGTGTGTGTGACACTTGTGGAAGGTTGATTTGGCTGTTGGAGAAGTTGGTTTGACCAACTCAAGGCTTTGCTGGCTGGGGCATCCTGTTGACTGTTGTAACAAACATTTATCCTCCTCAATAGATATGGATTTCTGATGAAGATCATTCTAGAGACTGAAGTATATTTGAAGCATTCTCAGTATTTTAGTTTTGATCCAATCATGCATCTCTGATTAGATAAGGTTGGTACAATATGTTCTATGAAGTGTCATTATCTTCACTTTCAGCTTTATACTAGTGAAAGGAGACTGTGCTTTGGGATTGTATCAACTTACAGTGTATATTCAAATTCAATAATCCTCAAAAGTGTTCTCTCAACAACTCTTGTACACCAGTTTGGAGCAGCAGGGTACAAAGTCAAAAGAAGAAGGGCCTAAACACAACTCAGAGAGAGGAAATGCAAAGATAGATTCTACACTGAGAGATGTGCAACCCTTTGCCATTGATGTTGAAGGGGGAGGAAAAGCAAGCAAAAGAAGCTAGGCAGAGGAAGACTTGGAGGAAGCATTGTATTATTGGTGGATGTGTTGCCATCAATGCCAAAGGGGGAGACTGTTGGAAATGTTGTCATTGCCAAAGGGGGAGACTGTTGGAAATGTTGTCATTGATGGAAAAGGAGATGGCAAAGGAGGAGCACCTGAAACAGCAACAAGGCAAAGAGAAAAGCAAAGTAGCAGAGAGGCAGCAGTAAGAAAGCATAAAAAGAGCACAAAGGAACAATAGGTAAGTAGCAAAGGTAGAGATGCAGCAGAGACATCAGAGGAAACATATGAAGCAGAGAAAAGAAGCAGAGAGGTAGCTGAGACAACAAAGAAGTAGAGAGGTAGTAGAGAGGCAGTAGAGAAAGCATCTGACAAGGAGCAGAGGCAGTTGTAGAAGGGCCATGTGTAAATATGATTACTCTGATTAATTAGACATGAAGCAGAGAACAAAAGAGCTGCAGATCTGAATTCTTCATGAATGGTCTTTAATTTCAATGAGCAATTTCTGTGTGCCATTAAAGGCATTGACCTTCATGTTGAGGCTGTGGAATTGAATGTATACACATTTATGAACTGGAACTTGTGCGTTAAACCAGTGATAGACAGATGAAAGGACTCTGTAATAAGGGTTTATATGATGAAGGGTCAATGTTGAATTGGGGCCTTTGTGTGGAATTGGGGAATTGATATAATTCTGTGTAAGGGACTGTTGAAATCAATATAATCGATTCACATTTAGTAGAGAGAAGGTTTGTGTGATATACACTTATGGTAATCTGAAACATTGAACCTACGTTCTTTATTGAATATGTATAATCCTTAGCGTAAAGAATCCAAGGCAGGGATTCGATGGAGTCCTGATCTTTTCTTTATGAAGAATTTCTCAGGTGTCAGTACCTAAGTATTGAACAGATTAAAGTTGGCATCGGATTCTGTTTGTTGGACCGATACTATTGAAGTCACGCCACGGGGTTAACACAGAGGAAGATAGTTTTAAAAGGGCGGAACCATAAGTCAGTGGAACAGTGATGAAGCCACAGTATTAACAAAAGTTAACATATAACAGAGGCGGAACTAGAACAGAGTACACAAGTAACGAAGAGAAGGCGGAAATTCCTTATAATAAAACGTTGAAGCGGAATTATAAGAGGCGGAACCTTGATCAAGCGTTAAGCGGAACCATGAAGCAGTGAATAGTAAAGGCGGTTCGGAAATCAAAACCGACAGTATTCGCATTATTCAAAAGTGGTAAGCAAAATCGCTCAAAAAACCGTGATGCCACAAACTGGATGACACGTGTCCATAAGCGGTTTTTAAAACCCACTCACATTGCGTAATTTTCATGTGTTAACCCTCGACCCTAGAAAAAACGTGATATCCATCTGGTTCGTTCGATCTGGAGCGATGGAGATCCGACGGTGTTTGTGTATTGAAATTATGAAGGGGTTGATGAAGCGAAGATCAACGGTGGCGGTAATCCGGTTGGAGCGTGATGACATATTAATCGTTCGATCCACTTTATCGGCGGTCATTGCATTAGTCTCATTGTCATTGGAGAGGTAAGTTAAATACGTGGGTTTTATTATAAGGTTCTTAATAATTGAACGGGGCTGTAATATATGTTCATATATTATAGTTGATATGCAATTTCACCAAGGGATGCAATGTATGATGGTTAGCGTATAGTAATACGCTGTGGGTCCGAAACCTTATGTTAATATTTGAATATAACCCAAAGCTTAGAGTTGAGTGTGGGACCCAGATATGGTTGCGGACTCGTGGTCTGATATATGTTGAGGCGTTACGATACACGAAGGTTTCATATTAATGTTTATAACACTCGATTCGGGGAATATACATATGTTGGTATATATATTATATGATAAAGTGAATCTTCACTGTTGCGAATATATAATATATATATAATATAGCTGCGAAGACTAATATCTGATATAATATATGTCACCGGACCATAGAGTCATAATTCGGCTTTATGTAAAGTTATATAATACATTCAGAGTGATGGTGAAGTCCGCAGACCTTTGGGACTAATGGCTATTGAATATTGACCGAATATCATGAAATAAGGTATGGTGTGATATGTCGATTTTTGACCAAGGTATAGAGTGTTAAAGTTACGTTGGCAGTATGAAAGTCTGGCCAACCATAGTGCATGTTGATACTTTGGTAAGTTTTATCAAAGTCAATAAAGCACATTCATAGATGATGGTTTGATAAAGGGGCACATTATATGCATTGTGGGTTTTTATAACCCTTTGAAGAAGTAGGTTCCGCATAGTATTTAAATTGCTAGCTTAGGAATTAAACATTGTAGGTTGCCAGATTGTGGATTTGTATTGGAGGCAATTTTTGGGATGCATTTTATATGCACAGAGAGAGGTTAATGTGAGTTGATAGTGCTGTGACCGAATAAATCTATGTATTCAGATAATCATATGTGAGAGCCCAAGTTCGTGCAGGATTCGAATAATGGATTCGAAAATTCAGAAAATGAAGTTAGCCTTCGATTAAGAGTTGAAGAAATGAAATTGACTATGGTTTGAACCATGAAATAAGAAAAGCTTCCAGATGTAAAGATTGCCATATTGTGAAGTTATTTGGGGCATGAATTTGTAAAGCAGTTATATATATACAGCAAATACACAATTGTAGTGAACAGGTGAATATGCACAGGAATGAAAATGTGGTTTTGATGGGTGTACATGCACAGGTGCACAGAGTTGCAGTAAACAGAGGTATGCAGAACAGTTACATGACATCAGCAGAAAAGACAAAACCAACAAGCCAAGGGCCAGAAAAAGGGATGAGCGAAATTTATATATGTAACTGAAAATGTGAATGTAAATGTTTTAATTGTTTTTATATTGTTTGTGATGCATTGGCAAGTCTCTGGTAGGAAAACAAAACTCCACTGTAAAATTGAAATTTGTATAAATTGCTATATTCTTCTAAATGAGCTGGACAAAGAAATGAGAAGACAGAAGTCAAAGAGTCATGACTGATCATTTCGAATTCCCAGTAGAATGCAAACAACCATGAAGTTAGTTTGTATAAAACAGGTAATATCCATGGGTAGAAGAAAATGAAAAGAGAGAGAGAGGGAAAAAGATAGTGTGCAGCAGAATTGAAGTGAGTTGAAGATTGTGAGAAGGCTGCAGAATGGAAGAGAGCAGAAGAATATAAGAAAGCTGCAAGAGGTTAGAGAATGCAGAAATGAAGCAGTGAGGTAGAGAAGGAGGAGGAGCTGATAGAGAATCTGAGAAGATGCAGAGATGATATAGGGCAGATATGAGGACTGATGGACAACAGAAAAGGAGCAGAACAGAGCTGATATCCAAGGTAAATCAGCAAGTGTTTTTTTTGAAAGAGTAAGGAAGTTGGAGCTTCCCTATCAAGTTGCAGCCTGATAGATGTCAGTTGTAGCTGACTGAGGTAGGAGCCTCCTGTAGGTTGTAGCCTGCAGAAAATAGATGGGAGTTGGTGCTTCCACATCAAGTTGTAGCTTGATAAATGTCAGTTGTAGCTGATTGAGATTGGAGCCTCCTGTAGGTTGGTGCCTGTAGAAAATTGATGGGAGTTGGAGATTCCTTGCAAGTTGTAGCTTGTAGAATTGAGGTAGGAGCCTCCTGTAGGTTGGAGCCTGCAGAAAATCAGTGGTGAGAGGGAGTTGGAGCTTGCCTTTGCCTCACAACAATAATAAGATGTAGTTTTCTCCCTTATGGGTTTCCACTTATATCTGCTGTCTATGTGCATGATGTCTATGTGTTGATGTGGTTTATCTAATCTGCTTAATACTTGTTGCTCACATATTAAGAGTGCTGTTACATTAACAAATCTGCTTGATACTTGCTGCTCACAAATTAAGATTGCTCACATACTAAGTTGATCTTGAAATGAAGGTGTAAATTAGTTTAAAGGAAAGTTTTTAAAAGTCCATTAATGTGTTAAACTGATTCACCCCCCCTCTCAAATTAACTAAGGGTTCAACAAAGTAATACTTATCTTGTGTCTTAAGTTAAGAGGGTTGTTGGTTTTGAGGATGATGTATATGGGTTTCTTCCATTATTAAATGATGAGAGCGACATCCTATAAGTAAAAGACAATTTAATATCCCACCTTAAGATAAATAGTAATAAATAAATTTTATATTAAATATTTGATGACCATCAACAAATAAGTATGTGACATGACACCACCCCATGGGGTTTTAGCCCATTGATGGGGTCTTTGACTTCAAACGAAAATCTCTCTCAAACTATAAGGAACTACGTGAGGTGCCATAAACCACCAGAAATAACATTTGGAGGATAAATCGATTGGAGTGATGTGGATGCAAGAAACCACGAATTTCTAATCCCTCGAGTCCTGTATTTCTAATCTATTCAAGCAAGTGTCTTGTTACAACTTCCCCCCTGCTTGGGCAAGGCATGCTATCCATCCGATCCACAAATTAGGGAGCAATTATAAGTTCAACAACTATATGACTATCATAGTGAATTACACCTTCTTTAAGCTTTACGCCACAATCATACCTGAATGGCTTTTTGAGGAGCTAGTGAGACGACATCTCAGAGCGAGAGGACATGCAAGATTTCGCCTGGGATACTAGATGATTGACCATATCTTCACTCTTCAAGCCATTATTGAGGAGGCTCGTCATCGCTCTTAAAAAGTCTATTGTTGCTTTCTCAACTCTCGAAAAACATAGAGGCTGATATAATTTTTGAAGTTCTCATGCTTTTGAAATTGCATTTCATGCAATGTATAAACAAAAGTCCTCTGGAAGAATCTGCAACATGCTCTTTGGGCTAGTTTTAATGTTTCTCTTGAGTGTAAAGGAAGAACTTTAAAAAATCCAGGAGGTTGTCACCACAAACTATAAACATATTTTTCAAGGTTTGGCCTACACACAAATAGTGGAGCTTCTTTAGTTGTCGTAGTATAGGTGAGAGAAGCGATAAATAAAGAAGTTTGGTGCAAAGGGCTAGTTAATAGAATCCTGTGCATTTAGCTTCAACAAAGAAGTGTATAGACCCAGAGAATGAGATTAAAAACCATGGAGCACAATTTAAGGCCTTGAAATCTTTCATTCTCAGGTACCATCTGCCATAACACGACATAGATAAATCTGACATATAGTTACAATAGCTACAATTGAATGATTTCTAAGTGGAAAGAAACATATATGAAAGTGCTGTGGGAGACATTATTCAAGAGGCCTTAGGACATTGGCATGTCTAAGACCCTTCTGGTAGGCATCATGAAACTATATGAGTCAGTTTTGGGTCGCCTTAGGATGGCACATGGCCTTTTGGACCTTATCCAGAGTACCATTGGGGTAAAACAAGGGTTTGCCCTCTTGTCGACCCTCTTCGAGATACATTGATGAGCTGGAATATTTCCTCCATGAGCACATCTAGGAGGGGGATGGTTGCCTTCCACATCTAGTGTTGATTTCTCTGCACCTTTTTGTAGATGACTTGGTCTTGTTGGCATCTATCTCGATGGCTTGCAGAGACAGATGGATGCCCTAGCCAACTTGTGTGACCTTTGACAATTGATGGGCAAACTAGGTAAAACCAAGGTTTTGATCTTCGATTCTTATAAGAAAATTCTTACAAACATGCATTTCTACTTCTAGGGGGAAGAGATTGAGGTCACCACATCATACATCTACTTGGGAGTATAGTTCACGGGACCTCGTTTTGGTATGTGACAGACCCTCCAACCTCAACTTAGCAAAGGGCATGGTTCTTTGGTTCTTATCGAGCTCCCTGAGTCAGTTTCAAGACATCTCGTCCAAACTCTTACTCATGGATCTGATTATTAGAGTCACGGTCCTCAATGTCTCCAAGATTTGGGGGCCAAGGTTTGGTACAAATAGATTGGGCCCAGATGGTGAGAGTTCGAACCTTGCTTCTAAGGTGCATCATCCGATTGTAAACATACAATTTTGCAACCCATTATTCAGGCAGAGTTTGGTGCCCACCCCTTCAACCTTGAGGTCATCTTTCGCTTGGTTTCTTTCCTCCACAGACTCAAATCTTTCAAAGATTCAATTGTTGGGAGAGACTGGTACCCCTACCTTGCACTTTGTTCCTCGTAGGCCCTTGCTTCGGCTCACCCCTTAGGGTTGTACACGAGGTTGGTTCTCCGATGTTTCTCAACTTCTCTAGACTATAACCACCTCCTTGGAGCATCTCCCCCCTTTCAAATTATCCCTTGTTGCATCGAGCCATCTCATGCCACCAAGACAGGTACTAAACTTGTCCATTAGAGAGGATATACACATTGTACATTCATGTAACTTAGACTTCCCCCTTGGCGGGCATGGGCTCAAAGATGTCCTTCTACCTTGAGCATTTTCGAGAGTTATAGGATGGCATCATCGTTTGCCCCCATACACGCGTATACATTGGATGCACTCTTTGTGGATCCCTTTGGACCAACTTCATGTTGGTTCTCATTGACTCCAAGTTGAGAGTGACCACCATATACCGCGATCTGATAGGATTTGCCTGATGTGTTACCTTCAGGAGCTAAAGGTAGAGCAACACCTTGTTTTTTGGTGCCCTTTATACTACGAGATTAAAGGGTGCTACCACTGCATCTATAGAGATTTAAGAGGATCCCTCTCTACCTTCTTCTGGTATTCTGACCATAGATTGCTAGCTCTCTTTTTTAGGGAGATATTCAAACACAGATCTCAAATCTTACATACCCTACCTCTCTCCAGAGGACCTGGATTTGAAACGAACCACAAATCCATGTCATTATTTGAGTTCCATCCGGTAGTCGAAACAGCAGTGATTTGTTGAGTTTTGAGATAGTTTGAGATAATTGAAATAGTGGGTTGTTACAGGTTCCTAAATGAACCCCCCTTTGGGAGGCCATTTGGTATCCTCAGGGCTATTGTAGATGTGTCAAACAACACATCATATCACTCACACGTAGACGATTAGAGGGATGAGTTTCAGACAATTCCCGAGTAGGGTGCACCCTTCCATCTCGACACATTCCTCCCCACCCCTAGCAAAGCAACTAGAGACTTGTCCAAAGCTTCTTTCTTTCGGCCTTAGATGCTAGGAGTATCCCTTGCTCTTACAACCCCTCCAAGAGTGTGTATCCAGACTCCTAGTTGGATCCAGAGAACTCTGATAGCGAGCCAACACCAATTTACACACCCCTTATCGTTGACTATCAGACTAGGGCATTCTTGACATAATCGACCTCCAGCCTTGGACTTATTTACTTAGTATTCTACATCACTGGAGCTTTTGATCTAGTTATATGCATGTTGATGAAGCTGTCTTATTGTTGTATCCTTCTTTGCTTCATTTTATCCTAGATTTAGCTTTGGCATTCTCTAGGAGTTGCGTTTTCACTCCCACATTGTTCTCATACTGGATGTATCCTCTAGTCCCATTGATTGTTTTCATGGTCATTTGTTGAACATTAATAAAATTATCTTATCTTATTGCAGCCATTAGAATGCCTTCGATTTCTAGAGGAGCAACTAAAGATCTATCTAGAGTTTATTTTCGAAGGTGCTGAACCATACATTAGTCCATACACTCTTAGATTGTTAGAGAGATCAACTCCAAGTAGATTGAGAGTAGGGTGCCTCTCCTTTGTTAGATTTCCTTCCAAATATGGAGTAGTGAGAGATCTATCTAGAGTTTCTTTCTTTCGGCCTTGGATGCTTAGGAGTATTCGTTGCTCCTACAACCCCCCATGAGCATACAAGAAGTCCCCCTGTTTCTGTATCACTTATGACAATGAGTTAGTGACCAATTCACCCCACTTTCTAATCTTGCACAAAATCACTTAGTATTTTGTATCATTGTACATTTGTCACAATTATATACATGTGTTTTTGAGGCTATATTATTGCATGTTTCTTTCCTTATGTTATTTTCGACATTCTCTAGGAGTTGTGTTGCACTCCCACATTGTATTTAGATTGCTTGTATTCTTTAGTCCCATTTACCTAATCTTGTGGTAATTCGTTGGAAATTAATAAAATTATCTTACCTTACCTTATCTTATCTATGACTCTTGTAAATACAATTGTGAATTAAAAAACGTATAGTAAATAATGAGATCTCATCATGCACATTTTACATCCTTGTTACCCACTATGTATATTTCAAAATCTTTGTCTGTGTTGGTCCTTCTCACTTTTGAATTCAATTAAGTCATTGGCTTCCCATGCCAAAGTCTCATGGCCCCTAAATTTTTTGGGTTGTGAGATCCCAAATTGTTAATTGGGAAGTCAAGGTTTGGAGGTAGTGAGCCCAAGCTCCTCTTGTTATTTTTTGAAGTCTTGGTATCTTGGACTTTGAATGTTTTCATCTTGGTCGATTTTTAGGGATTTCCTATTACCCTTAAATATCATGCTCCTAAAGGCCCAAGTCCCAAAGCATCGAAAGGTGCCTTGTTTGGCACTTTGAGCTTAGGAAGTTTATATCCTTAAATGGTTTGGCTACTTAATTGGGTTGCATTACATATATTTTCCTTTTAGTGGGGACAAATATTAAGTGATCAGATTTGTCAACAGGTTTTTAAGTTTCAATAGACTAATTCCTTTATTTTGGTTTCATATGTGATTGTGATTAATAGCCTATTGTTTTATTACATGTTTGTGGGAATGCCTCTTAAAAGTACCATCAACAATACTAAGCACACCCATGTTTAGTTTGGAATATTATTCGAGGACGGAATTATTATGTCATCAAAGATCATTTTTTCTTCAAAGCTCCACATTTTCTAGAAGATGAATATCCAAATGGATTAATGGAGGAAGCTAAATAGGCCCCGTTGCCGCAAAATCTAGCAGGCCTTGGAGAGGGAAATCCTACAAGGTATAAACTAGACCAAGAAGCAACAATGGGGTAGTGGCCCACTGTCACCATAGCCAAAACCCCCTGCTCTTTATGGACTTTCACCAATGGGAGGAGTTCTGGTAGGAATGAGATGACTTATAATAAGTGTTTTAGGGTTAAAGTATGAAATGATCTCGTTAGGAAGTCTTCCAGAAAGACTCAATTTTGGTTTAAGGCTTTAGAAGGAAGTAATCCGCTTGCTATGAGGATTCTTAGAAATGGAGGCATAAGAGTTAGGGTTTGATTGATTTGATGAATGTTGGAGTAACTCAAGGTCAAGGCGGGGAGAAAAGATTTCCTACAATGAATTTAACTTAACCAAGGCTCATGAAACCTTCAAGAAAGTCCTTAAGTGGAGGGAAGAAAAACTAGGGTTTCCCTCTTAGGGAAAACACCCAAGGCAAGAGAATTTATGGATGAAATTGAAGTGGATGCCCACCAAATTAATAGGTTTTGTGGAAAATCCTATCTACTTGATGTTTAGGATCTCCAACCACTAAAATCCACTCTCCTTAGAAGTTTGCACCAAGCCCTAGCTCCTTCTCGAGCGTTAAAAGGACCAAAATTTAAGAGGGAGAAAATATGGAGGAAAAGTGAGATTGATCACCAACAATTTGGATTAGTGCCTTATCCTTTGGGCATATGGAGTCAAGGGTGTCTTAGATTAGCCAATCTTGCTTCTTAGAAGGCTAAAATATGATGCCCTAGCAACAAAATTCAAGCATTTAGTCACTCGAAGGAATAATGGAGATTTATGGGAGAGCTACAAGGAATTCACCACTAGGATAATTCTTACATATCATGTATGAGTAATGCATGCAATATTCATCTAGGTAGCATTCAATTATTCTTAATAAATTAGGGCACAATTTTAGCATGAACTAGAATCAATCATTCCATACATTAGACATAGAAAATAGATCTTCAACAATTATGAGTACTTACAAGATAATATGCAAGAAATCCACCTATTAATCCAATGAATAGCTCCAAGGAATGTCCAAAATTCAGCTCCAAACATCAAAATGCATCCAGGATTATTGTCCACAAAAGATCAAGTCCCAGTTTCCTCTATGAGGCCGAATTCCAAGTGTGATGATGATGAGAGATCAAATGAGGTATCTCCAATATATATGTGGACTAACATAACCTATTTTAGTCTACAATCCCCTCTACTAATAAAATAATGTGCAAGTAATGGCCTAGGTCACAAGTTGACATAGTAGCTTTTGTAAAATTAAATTTATCTCCACAAATGCTAATCGAAATATTGATGTCATGCTTGCGTGGGCTTCTAGAAGGCTGATGTTGAGTCCTTTTGGTGTCATGACAAGTGTAGAAGGCCTCTAAAATCAAGATCTAAGGGTTTGCCCTTATATCTCGATGCAAATCATCTCGTGGCCCCCAAATGTGGGTTTGGGGCACAAAACTGTCCCATGGCTCTCAACGCATCACCTGTGGGTGTCAATATGCCCCTTTGGATGACTTGGACCCTAGTTAAGTTGCCCAGATTTATAGATGAAATCATCTGCTAATCACACACAATATCCATTGCTGCAACTTTCACTATCAGGTACATTGGTCATTATTGCATCTAAGAACCAAGCTTGAAAGAAATGGGCATAATAACACTTCATATGTGGCTTGACTTCCAAAATTGGGGCCTTAGTCATGTAATGGTGTTACCTCCCTTGGTAGGAGTGGTCAATAGACGACCCTCTGAGATGTTCCCAAACCCGAAAGGGAAGTGACAACCCTTCAATCGATAGGTGCCATGTGAATAATGATGGAACTGAGGGGGAAAGAACTCCATAGCCAAGTACCATGGTCAAAGGGACGAGCTATGATGGAAGATCTCATCTTGGGTGATAGATGTGAGGAGGGAGCAATCGTAGATGCATGAGTTACCTCGACCTTTGTTTTTCCACCCCTTTATATTGATGTTTACTTTTTCTTAATTTTTCCTTGTATTACTGCTCACAACTTGAGGAATGAGAGCTTGCTTTGTATGATGTATAACAGTTATTACCCCCTTTAGGATGGGGTTGTTCATCGCCCATTAGGGGTTGGGACATGCAAGGGTTCCTTGTCTTCTATGAGATAAGGAAACATTGGCCCAGGAATTGGGTGATGGCCATATGATAAAGGTAGAGGTCATGCTTGGCTTTTGCCCTCGTGCTAATTGTCAGTCTCGACCATCTTTTACATTTTGATTTTCTTGTGGCCATCATATGCTCTTTATTTTTCTTTTAGCTACATAAAACTTCCATGGTGCATTTATAGGCCCTACCCAAGGTATGGGGATGTGTGGATGCCAAATGCTAATGAACTAATGGTCAGTTGACCCGAAGAAGGGAGGTGAAATAGGGGCTCATAATATAAGATTGAAAGTGGTAAGTATGGAATAGGGATAGATGGGGCTATGCTATTTCAATCATGGCTTCCCAAGTTGTGCCCCATCTTAAAGCCATGGGCCATTGGGGGAGGTCCCACTAGACTAGGATGTAAAATTAACCCCCCTTTTAAGGTGAGGGTACAAGACGATGAACAAGATCCTTCTTTCTTCCAAGTTACCCCCCATAATCCATGCCCAAATGCCCAAATATAAACAAGCATCAACACTGATTGCATAATGAATAAAGTACCTTTTGATCAAAAACCCACCTTCCAACATGTGTTCTTGACATATGGGTGAGGAAACATAGGACTGATGCAGATGGCAGAGATAAGAATGGCACATCACATTAGCTACAAAGTGGCTCTTAGGGGTTGATGGTTGCTGACTGGAAGAGATGAATAGGAGAAAAGTTTCTCCTAGGGGTCACCCACTTTCAGTGGGTATCAGGCCCACAAGGGAGAAATAGATTGGTGCTTCGGAATGGACTACAACTATATTAAAGCATATGCATTAGAGTAACCCCACACATCCCCTCGCCCCCCTCAAATTTGTCCAAAATAAATTACTTTTGGTGAAATTATTTTGAATAATTGCTTATGTTATTGTCTAGGTGAAATTAAAACACATGGTCCATTTTTACATATTCCCATTTCAACGCAGTGAACTCATGATCGATAAGTTAGGGTAATGCCTAGATAGTTTCAGTAACTTGAATGCATTAGAAATCTAGATTGGTTAGGTTGTTGGTGTCTAAACGAAGAAGCTTATAGGGGTTTGATGGATTATAACCAGATGGCATGTAGGAAACAAAAAGTGCCAGAGGTCAGAAACAATGACCCTTCATATTTTAGTAATAATGAAGATGACGATGACAATACTGTTGATGATGATGGGGGGAGTTCATTAATGATGCTTATTGTCAACATAAATTGTACATTGCGAGACACTATTGTAAATACAACCATTGATGCATAGGTTTTCCTCACAAGGTTTACCACTATTGTTCCTACATAAGGTTTTGCATGGATCTAAGTTAGTTAATTGGTAAACCCATAGAAATCAAATCACGAACTAAAAATGTGTACATATATATGAAAGATATATTGGCACACAGATCGTGATACAATATCTTCATTAGTTATACAATCAACGAGATGTAAAACCTAATGAGAAGGAAGTCCTTCAATTATTTACTATTCCTTGAGCCCCACTGTTTAGCTTATATTTACATTCTCTATTCATTCTCACATTCTATTTAGAACAATGAGAGATCCAACATGTCTTCTTTGTCATATACATGATTATTTGTATATAGTAACGTACATAATGGTTGATAACAAAGATTAAGGTGGTTCTTCTTTGGTCAAACTTTAAGAGGATTTTGCTAATCTCTTTTCACTTTGGTTTCTTTTTAGCACAGCTGTTGTCCATCCTTTGTGCATGGTTGTTTTCATTGTCTGCCATACCTATTTCTTGAGGTACATTATTAGCCAGTTGACTGTGCACTTTACAGTTGACAATTCTTGTACTTGGTTTGACCTTGACACGTGCTTGTGTAACTCTGTATATATAAGCCAGTCTACCAACATGCCATTCTAATATTTGTCTTATCTCAATCAAAATTTGATCAAAAGTGTGTTATGTGTACTGTTTTTGATGTCATTTAATATAAAACTGATATAATTTGTATGCTTGATGCTTGCTTTATTAGTTAGTATTAGACACACACATGGAGAAGACCAAATATGAAAGATAAGCATGAGATACCTTATTATTCACAATGATATACATTTATATTACATTAGTGTGACTCTTTGATTCATCTTCCAAGGTCTCTTGGACTCCCCTTGACTGTTCAACTCCCACACCTTAACCCTTCGCTGATTAGGTGTCCAACTTTCCCCCCCTTAATCCGAAGGGGTATGTATGAGTCCAAGAAGAGAGCTATAATACAAAATGTGCAAATATGCATGGCAACACTAGGCTGAATGTGCTCTCTGAAATGTTGGCATAAGGTGGGGCTTTAAGGATGACCACCAACATTGGAACGCTTAGTGCAGTTCCCGAAACTCTTCTAAATCTGGCACGAAGCTGAAGTATTTTGCTAGAGGAAGTGTTCCTAATGCTTTGAAGAGGGAGACCTTCAACTTGGAAAAGGGGGGTCTGTAACCTACATAAAAAGGGAGAACCTCAACTTGAAAAGGGAGGTCTCAACCTGTGGTGGTTTAAGGATGTCCGCCAACTCTGTAATGCTTAATGCAATTTCTGGAACTCTTCCAGAACGTGCATGAAGCTGAAGTCTTCTGATAGAGGAAGTGTCCCCAATTCTTTGAAGAGGGAGAAGCTCAACCTGAAAAGGGAGGTCTCAACCCCGCACAGATGGTTTAAGGATGACTACCAACCAAAGGCATGCTCAGGATACAACTCTGAATCTGGTATGGTAGGTTGTGGCTCAAGCTTACTTGAACTTATGTGTCCTCGGCTACAACTCCGAATTTGGTATGGCAGGTCGTGGCTTAGGCTCGCTTGATGTGGCTATGAAGATTGTATATGACCATCACTTCCCCCCCTATCATTTCAAGGTGAGAAGATGGAGAAAACTTAACTACAACATTCTTTAATACCCTAGAACAAGTTCTGACATATGACTGAAATATCTTCTTGGCTCTTGAAGCCCATTACCAAGAAGCGATCCATCCAAGAAGAATTTTTGTTCTTGCAGGAGGCTTGTTTCTGAAGGAGAATGAGTGGTTTTATGACAATGCTCATAGGGATGAAGATCAAAACAATGATCTTTCATATGGCCAACTAGGTCACAATGGTGGCATTTATCAATTTGTTGTAGCTACTGGTAAAGAGGAGCAGAATCTGGAATAGTTGAAGGTGAACTGTCACGAAGGAATCCAACACTCTGAAGCTGGATGGTCTTTGAGTAATCTGGAATATGAAAGGATACATCCTTGTAATATCCAAGACCAGTTCTGTGCTTGTTATGGACAAGCTCTTCCTAAGGTCTAATGATGGGCTTGGGAAGTGCGGGGTGGATTTATGCATTTGTATGTAACTTTGCTGCTTTATTAGGCACTGGATCTAAATCAACTTCAATTTTATATTCTTGGTGCTGATGGGAGTCTGTCTCAGTGTTCTGAATAGAAATAGGTTCATAATGATGAACCCACTGTTGTAATTCTTCTTGTTGAAGTTGAGACTCCAGTTGCAAAAAGTCAATCTTTTCATGTGCATTTTGTAGACAAGTTTCAATGTCAATGAGAGTGTTCTTGCTGATTTTCACCATCTCATCAAAAGTTCAATGAGTGAGAATATTTAATAACTCTAATACATCACCAATTAGAGCCTTTTTCTAGACAACTCAAGTAAGAAAAATCGGGTTTTTGTTTCAATCGAAAATGCACATGCTCTCCATTTCAGCTAGGGTTTTTGCTATAATAGACGAACGGGGCACACTAAAAGCTTAGAAAATACTTACACTTAATTTATGAAAAATGACTCCAAAATTCCTGTCAAAAGTTAGGAATTCAAATCTGCAACATAAGCCCTCAAATTTAAAATCTTGAAGGTCTTCTATCCATATTTTTAGCGAGTATGGGACCTTTGAAAGGTAATTGAAGTTATTGAGACTGCCTATACTCACAATTTTCTTTCTTTTATAAACAAACCAACAACATATAAAATATAACACAGAGAGGACATAGTATAACGCAGTTGCATATAATTTAATGCAGAGAGGAAAGAATACAACACCGCTGGATAATTTACTGGCAGCTCTTCCTTGCAACTTCCATCGTAAGTCTTGGTTGCAGCACTGGTCACATATATTAATAAAAATGCTCGTCCAAAAATATGTTATGGCAGTTCAACTTCCAGTACTGCATTGATTACGCTGACCTGGGGTAAGATAATTTGGTCAGCAATGGCATTCAATTGCACTCGACCTTGAAGCTTGATGTGGAATCTCTACCAGTGGAAAGACTTAGCCATACAACCCCAATTCCACCACAAATGAAGGTGACTCAGACAACAAACATGGAGACAATATTGAATCCTTTTAATGGAAACCTCTGAATACCAAACAGGAAGAATTTGGCCTCTTCTTGGACAATGGGATTTGTGAAATGATTAACACATCCCTTGGAGAAATATATGAAGGAACTCGGCCCTCCTTAAGCTCATAAATTTGACATGGCTAAACCACTGAAAAAGTCGGCCTTCAATTCTCTGACACCATGTCAGATCTCTTCCTTGAATTTGATGTGAGATATACCACTTATTGTCTGTGAGGGTGTCAATGGAGGTGGAACTGGAGCTCTGCAACTTCGCCCCTCATCTCTGGTTCAATTTCCATTACAATTGCAATTCTTATGCTCCAGGAAAAACCAGCTCATGGAGGCATGAGGCCCATGTGGAGAAGAGTTTCCATGGAATGGCTACCTTTGAGAGCACACAACGTTGGTCCAAACAACTTCAAAGGTGCAGATCTTCATGGGTTTTCTATGTACAAGGTGTAGGCACCACGTCCAACAACGGAGTGTGGGGGTTCGGTTACCACAGAGCATAGGCCCCAAAGCTCATACACTTGCCTCAGACACCAATAGGCTCTCCATACACACTGTGTCCCCCGTAGAGTAATCGAATAACACTTATGTTTGCTTATTGCAGTCTGGGCAATTCACCGTATCTATCATCTTCTCCCACTCTGTTCTTTGCTTTCTTTATTTCTTTTATTGGTGCAGGTTGCTGCTGGTGTCGGGTTTCCAATAGAATGGAAAGCGTTCTCGCCTCTATAGGCCTCTAGGGTTCTAAACCCGTACTGAGGGATCCACGTATTGTGAGACCACAAGATTGTCATTGTAGTCAATTTAGGGTTTTCAGTCCAAACCAAAATTTTATTTGAACTGTATTGAGGTCGAGGGATCCCAGTGCTGGCCGAGTCCTCCTTAAGTTTCGATCTATTTCTATTGGTGGCATCTACGGTCTTAGTAATGCTTGGGTAGAGATCTGATAGCACAGAGAGACAAACTTGATTTGCCCAGAAATTGGTCCAACGGATTATGGGCAAAGATTGCAGCTAGAATATGGCTTACAGAATTCACTCTGAGCTAAATGTAACGTTTCTGCAGGAAGGACAGTGTAGAAGGTAGAGAGGACAACTAAAATAGTGCACAAAGGGTCAAATATTTAATGGTGAAATGGTAGAGAACCCAGTTCGAAGAAGACCACACAACTAATGGTGGGAGAAGGCCACACATCATGGCCCAGATACCATGTTAGACACACACATGGAGAAGACAAAATATGAAAGATAAGCATGAGATACCGTATTGTTCATGATGATATACATTTATATTACATTAGTGTGACGCTTGGATTCATCTTCCAAGGTCTCTTGGACTCCCCATGACTGCTCAACTCCCACACCTTAACCCTTGGCGGATTAGGTGTCCAACAGTTAGCATGTTTCTCGATATTCCTGTTTCACTTTCACCTCTCTACATGCTTGGTTTCAACCAAAGTTATAACTTACAATAAGGAAAGTTTTCTTATTTGGAAGAATTAAATATAGTTAAATTACAAAGTTTAGTCCAAAACCTTTATTTGAAAATGCTAGTGTTCCACATGGACATGTCCCCTACGTTGGGGCATGTGCTTCCCACTTTTCCCAGGCTCCTGGGATGGGGGGACACCTAGGAAAACATTTCGCCACGTCCCCTATTGGGGAAACTTAGGGAAATGCAGGGGGGAACATTTTCCTAATGTGGGGGATGTGTTTCCCCAAAAGGGGTGCTTGTGAGCATCCACCATAAAAAAGGGTTGGGTGTCTCCCTTGCTTTTTGTCTAAAAACAATAATATATGAGTGAGGAAGCTTAATAGTCAACCCTAGGGCCCTACCAATGCCATGTAATTAATGGTAATGTTAAAGTGATATTCATCTATATATTTCATTTTCATCCTTTTACTTAAATTTTAACATTACCATTAATTGTTTTAGAATGTTTGAGAGGTTCCAACCTCATTGGATTTCATATGGAGAAAGTAGAATTTTAGATCCCGCTTAAAATCCAACAGGGTTAATAGTTTTCAGGATTTCAGTATTGGCGGGATTGCAACATTTCCATTAGATTCTATCATGTATGACGGTGTGGAACTAGCATTTAATCTAGAGCACCAAGCCTTTTATGTACCTTGATGTTGGTGATGTTAATTCTTGAATTCCTTTGTCATGACCCTAATATAAATCTTCCCAACACTTAAACAAAATTTTGAGTTCACATGTTAAGCTTTTTCTATCTTTATTTTAATGCTTAGAGGGTGATATTGATGATGAGGATTCCAATATATGAAATGATTTTGATGATATGTAGGTGTTTGCAGTGTGAGTTTTTTGGACTATAAAGGCCATTTAGAGCATATTAGTTGATGCATTTTTGGTTCAAAGATGGATTGCACTCGGTGCTATATGATGGTTATATGCACCCTTGCTCTCTATATGAAAAAAATTGCATATTTTTGCATAATGGTTTGGATTCATATGGATGCACATGAATATTTACATATTCTTTTCAAAAATTGAATATTTATGTATTTTTTGGTCAACAAGTTTTTTTGTCTGGTTTTTTCCTAGTTCCGGGTTTTGGGGTCAACTGGTTTGATGATTGGTTTGTTTCTGATAACATTGGTTCATTTGTAGTTTTAACTTTTGAGTCTTGACTCTAGAGACTGATGACCTGAGATCGAGTCTTTGAGTCATCACATTTTACTATTTTGAGTTTGAGTAATTTCAATTTACTATTCCAGTCTTCAGACTTTAGTATCTACTATTTTTCTTATTACTAATGAGATTCTAGAATAATGAATGATGAATTTAAATCATTGTAGATTCTAGAATGATGAACAATGAATTGAAGTCAATGTATACCATATTTTACTATCTTTATTTCATTATATTATTTATGATGTATGAATCAACGTATTTCTTGATTGAATTTGAATTTGAATCATCTCTCTCTCTCTCTATATATATATGTCAGGCCTAATTATAGGTTTAGATCATTCTCTATGCTAGGTTTTGCTTTTTACTCACAAATATGCTCTAGAAACCCTAGTAGCTGCCCTAGCTATCTAGGAGAGAGAAAAAGATGATGAATTTTAGTTGATTTTATGGGTGATCAACACACTCTAGATCAATGCCTTATCTTACTAGAGTTTAATGGAGTCTTTAGTGCAAAACTTCAAAGGAGGGAAATTGATGGAATAAGGGGAGATGCCTCGGGTATCCACTATAAAACCCTAAGTATTTCTCTTGTGAGGGGAGAAATTAAATATAGCATTTGCACATCAAGAGTTTCCCTATAGGCCTTAAAAAGTGTTGAAATATTGTAGTTATGGTCGATATTTAAGTTAACAAAGTCAAAGGGAAACAAATTAATATTCTATTCTTCATGTAGGCTCCAAATTTGACAGGTCAGCCCCACCAATTGGAGGGGTTTGACTCTTGGTCAAAACCCACAAGATAAAACACATAAATTGACAAGAAGACCTCCTCATTTCAATCATCATTCAAATCTGTCCAAGAGAAGAAGATTTCTGTTCACATGTGTGAAGGAGAAGGAGGAAACTTTGACCAATGAGGTTTGAGCAACTTTTCATCTGTTTTTTTAAGGGAACGGGTAATTTATATATTTATATTAAAAAAAGAGCAAGAAAGGGCCCAACACCCTTACATTTAAACTCATTTACAACAAGTATATCTTTATCAAAGTAAACTAAGTGTTTACTATCTTGAAAGAAAAGGCACCAACTTGTACAATTTTTTTAAAGCTATATACCATTCAATAAGACCCTAGCAACAGACTACACTTGCACGAATTCATACTAAATATATAAGGGATGCCCAAACTAGCCGCAAATAACCAAGGAGTATGAAGACTCAACCAACACTCTTTCCACCATCGTCAGGACCTTGAGGACATCGAGCTCTTTTTCCACCAGATAAAGAAGGGCCTGAAGCATCAGTTACATTTGGAGTGCCATTGACGATAAATGAAGTAACTTCCAGAGCAACCACCTTGTTCGAGAGAAATATAATTTCCTCCCTTAAATCACCCAAGGAATCCGATGTTTCCACGTAGTGAGTGAGCATTTTTGTCTCCATAAAAAGCTGGAAAGATAATCTCTGTCGTTCCACTAAATTCTCAAGCCTGTTGATTGAGGATAACAGAGCTTGAGAGGCATTAACGAACCACTCTATTGCATCTGCAAAATCCACATTATCTTGAGGATTCACAATCTTGCAACATAGAAGAGTGATAACAAAGTGAGTAGCCCAAGCCTAGCAGTCCAGACTGTCAAGAACTTTAGCTGAATTTCGATGAGAGAAATAGGAGACCAGATATATTTTTATAATAAGATGGCCCTGACACTGGCACGAGCAAAACTACAATGATAAGACTAAATTCTTCATTGCAGAGCTACTACCTCTGAATTTTCGCGTAATTGGGACAATCTGAATCAGGCATAATAAATATTTCCGCTGCGGGAGTGCCCTTACCTTCTTATTACAACAGACTTGGAGATGGTTGGAATGATCCTCCATTAAGTGGAGAAGACCATAGTTTTTGAGGGAAGCTTTGAGGTGTGTCCACTTGTGACTTTCAATTAAACACTTGTTATACCTGATGTCATTTTGGTGCCAGAGAAGGAGAAAAGGACTCCTATGAAGATCTCGACGACCCGATTCTCTAGAGGCATCAGGCATCGAGCTAACCACTTGTCGACGCTTCATATCAATGGGACTTAGCATGTTACGGGATGGGGATGCGACTCTTCCTTTGATCAAATCTAATTTCTCCTTGGATCATCAAAGACCCTTTTTTTTTGCTAATGCCTCGACCCTTGCATTCAAATTGTGAAGGATATGGGAGAGGTTAATCCCTTCGAACTTTGGAATGAGAGAAAGGATTCTTTAGCTTATAGTCGCCGAATCCCTGGAAATGGATGCTTTAGCCTTTGTGAATTGATGAATAACCAACGTCGAGTCCCCTAGAATATTAAGCTTGGTAATTTTTGATTTCGAAGCAATCTCGAGGCCTTTCCATAGGGCCAAGAACTCAGCATGGTTGTTAGTTGCCCTTCCAATACCCTAGGAAAATTGATGCACTATTTTTCCATCGAGAGCAAAAAGGATCCTTCCTGCTCCAGCCTCCCCCTAGCTTTTCATCTGTTTGACCAACACGTCTACTTTGACTTTTTTCTGGGCTGCGTTGATCGAATCTTTGACTGGTTTATTGGAGTTAATGTTCTGACATCTTTGATTGAAGGTTGTCCAATTTTCTAGACATGAATTAGGTGTTGACTTTTTTGTTTTTAATAGCTTTGACTGCAAGTCAAATTGGGTAGTTTGATCAAATATTTCTGTGGAGTAGTAGGGCCGAAATGTGCCCCCTTTGACCTTAGTTGAGTAGGAGCAACAAAAGGTCAAATTTCGGCCTATTTGACTAGATTTGACTTATGAGCAAAAGTTTCACTCTCTATTTTGACTTGGTTGGACTTGGAATATGGTATGGTCAATGGGATGATATTTTAACTGTAAAATCAGATGTACATTTTGATTGAATTGGACAATTTCTCCTAAGAAAAGATTTGTTGGGTTTTTCCCTGGTTTGGGTTTTCCCTAGATAAAATTTTCTGTCTCTTATGCATCATTGTTTTACATTGATCTCTACTGCCCTACTGTATTTATGGTTGAAATTTTTTGAAGTGTAATTGATCTGGAATGTGCTAAAGAAGTAATTGTATCATTGGAAGTAATTATATGGTAGGAAATTTGTGCTTGTTGCACTATAAAATCAACATGGTATTAGAGCTTTGGTCAAGGGAATAAGGGTATTGAGATCACTCTTGAAGATATCTACTTTTGCAATCTGATTGTTTGACTAGATTTATGACCAAGGGTTCCTATACGAGGACAAAAAACAAGTTGGAAGGTGCTACAAACTTAAGGGCATGGAAGACAAGAATTGATCTTGTTCTTGCAGAGAATGACGTTTTGGAGCATGTGAAAGGCAAGGTTACTGAACCACAAGGTAATGAAGGAAAAACAAGGTACAAGAAGAATGAAATCACAACCATGAGGATTATTGTTGAATCTATCAAAGACCATCTGATTCCATATCTTTTAGGTTTGGTCTCTTCAAACAAGATGTATGATGCCCTAGTTGGATTATATACCATCAAAAATATTAGTCAGAAAATGAGTTTGAAGAATGAAATTTGTGATGTTAGAATGACAAAGGATGATACTGTGGCTTCATATTTCATGAGGATCTCTCAATTGAGAGATCAAATTCAAGCTATTGATGAAGTTATTTCTCATACAAGACTTGTGACTGCAACACTTAATGGTTTCTCTGATACTCGGGATTCGTTTGCTTCTAGTATTTGTGGTAGAAAGGATATTCCAAGTTTTGATGAGCTATGGACCTCATGTACTCAAGAGGAATCTAGACTTATCTCAAAGGGGAAGATTCTACGACCTCAAGATGGCGACTCTTAAGCTTTTGCAACCCACTCCAAAGATGGCAGAGGAAGGAGAAATTTTTGAAGGTTTCAAAGGTATGCAGGCATAAGACCACCTCCCTCTCAAGGAAAGAAGGATATTTCGAAAATTCAATGTTTTTGTTGCAACAAGTATGGCCACTATCAAGACAATTGTTCTAAAGGAAATAATAATCGGAAGAGTTAGGGCAAACATCACGCCTCAATTGCAAACAATGATGATGAACATCCACATTAGAAGAAATCCAAGAATGACACTACAAAAGCATTAGTAGCTGATGATATGGACAAGGATATGTTTTACTAGGTTGATAAGATTGTAAATAGATTTTAGAAATATCTGCAAGTAGGCAAGGAGCAAGAGGGAGTTGACAATTCTCTACAATCCTCAAAAGATAAGTGTTCTATATATGTCTTCCTTGATTATTATTGTTTTGATTTGTTAGCCTCTTGTCTTTTTTTATTTTGCTAGCTTATAATCGTTCTTTTGTGGGCCTCATAGTGAGGCTTGTAGGTACATCGTGAAGGTTTCCATGGCTTTGGCAACAACCGGAAGCATTGGAAGAACAAAGCAAAGTTTGTGGCAAGAGGATTCTTCTAGAAGTGATCCATGTTCGTGAGGGAGAAATTGTACTGACCAGACAGGCTCCAAAAGCAAGCAGGCCAACAAGTTTGAATGATGTCATTATGCCGAGATTTGTGTAAAATTAGTCACGACTTCAAGGTGGATTTACAAGATCAAGCATTTTGGTGATGGACAGAAAGTCCATAGCCATTCCCATGGTATTCAATTTGATGAAGCTGAGTCGTAGAGGGAACAACCTGGATTGTCTCAGCAAGATTTGTTTCAACGTTAGAGGGAGCACCCTATCAGGGTGACCAGAAAGCAGCTTTGGTAATGGATTCAAGCTGGTCTGTTTATGGTTGAGCCAAGGCATGTGGCACAACTTGTGTTGAGATACCGACATGGTATAGTTGGATATGGATTGAGACATGTTTCATATTGTTGAGAATTTGGAGGGCTGGAGATTAATATAAATTCTCTTCTTGATAATTACTTGTGACCTTACTTGTGATACTTATGTCTTCTTCTTCTTTTAGTTTAGTTAATCTTTCATCAAGTCAATTATCAAAATGCACAAGACACAAAAGTTAGGCTCCCAGAGCTAGGGAAAAACCTCTCCCTCTTGGAGAGGAAAACCCGGAAAGAATTTTTCTTATAGATCTTCAAATGACAAGTACCATGACCCAGACTTAGACCCTTGTCCTAGAGATGCTTCCAAGACCTTGATTCAACTTCTTCAACCTTGAATCTTCTCTTCACCAAATTGCTTAGTTCTGCATCAGCACTGGAGATCTTAATCTTCACATTGCATATGCTTGTAGTTGAATTGGTTGAAGAGTAGGAAGGTAAATCAAAGATTTACCTTCCTCACTATTGCTGTCTCTTCTCCTTATAATCACTATCTCAACCTCTGCGAAATTTGTCTTCAATTCAACTGCCCTTAACAATAATATAACCAAAACTTATCTTTGCACTTAATCTTCTTGAGTTTGCTCTACTAATCCGAAGTCTTGCTGCATCAATTCACACTTTAGTATCTTGCAATCTTGTACCTGGTTATTCTCAGTCTGTATCATCTTATCCGCAGTTTCCTTCCTGTATTCTACCGCAATCTGCTTCCTGCACTTATGTCTCAGATCTGCACTTTATTCCTAAGGTAGATCCGCACTTTATTGCTAAGGTTTTTCCGCAATGTATCCTTCCTTTTACCACACTGTGATCTCACTTTTATACGCACTGAAGTCTCCCTTTTATCTGCACTGAAATCTTAGAGATGTCCGCTCCTTTTGCTGTTCCTTATCCGCACTTATATACTTCACATATCCACACTGTTATCTTGTATGTATATCTGCATTAGTTTGAGTGTCATCCACAAACCTTGCTCACAATTCTTTTTGAGATGGTTCTGTATTCCTGCAGTGATATCCACAATTCTTACTCTCCAAATGATCCACAATCTTGCCTTATATATGGTGAACTGTTTTCACTTTTAGGCCGACCATCCAACGTAATTAGGCCAACTTCACCATAGCACATGACTTGTAATTTCTTCCACTTTCCAAGAGGTGTTGTTTCAGTAGCGTTGGAGGTTGTCTTCAATTATATGAGGGTTGTCAAGGTCTTTGGAGCACAAACTAAATCCTTCATGAATATGACACCTAATTATATATATTCCTAGAAGACATAAACCCAATAGACATCAAGATGAAGTCTATCTACATAATGAAAACTTGCTCATGAAACCCATGAAGCAAGTACACCAAAAATACATTTTATTACCTTTGATATCTTCTTTACATAAATACATAATTACATAGTCAACATAAAGACCGATCTAGTTACACTTTTCAACACTCCCTCTTAACTAGGGAGGTATTCATACATGTACATGGTTACTTTCAAACTGAAGAATCTCATAAGAAGAATCGGATTGGTAATTGCATCATATCACCCAACATTGTCCTAGTGCAAGGCCTTGACTAACAACCCCATCTCTCAACGAGACAATGGGCTACAATGCTGGCGAAACACATGACTAATAAACACCATAGTCATTGTCTCTCCAAGGTACATACCCCACCTAGGTGTTCCCAGAGTATGACCTTCTTGGACTATTCTTCTCTTGGGTAGCCAACCCTCAAAGAATATCGGTCCACGACTGATCTTATCTTGAATGCCCTATCTCATTCTCAAAGAGTATAGAATGCTATATGATTACCCAATCCTCAATTCTGTCTTCTAGTTGAAGACCAAAATGATGTGTCTATCCATTCTCTTCACATGGCCTTCACTAAGACTTATGGCTGTTAGTCTTGGTCTAGTGCATGACACATGTAATAGAGAATTACATACATACTTTAAGTTTCTTCAAAGTAAGAAACTTACCACTAGGCTCCCTCTTAACCAGGGTCCTGCAGCAGCAACCCAACCGCTCATGAAGAATTCCTTCCCTCGATGTCATGGATTATTTGAGGAATCTTCATCTTTTGGCTTCATAGGGCACAGATCATCCATCACTTTCAATCACGAGTCATGTCCACTATCAAAAAGTGATTCATCAGTCTTTCTCATCTGGTCCACCGTTATGCCATGTTGCTTTCCTTGGAATCATCTCCAAGGATCATACATCCTTTCTTGTGATTAGCAGCCCTGCACAAATTCATCTAGATAAACATATACCTATGAACTTTTAGAACAAAAATTACCTTAGTGATGATCTTTCACCATGATATTTTCCTATAGGCATCGACATCCTTCATACAGATTGACACATCTCGTAATGATATGTTTTTCCAAGGGTCTTCTTGTTTACCAGACTTCCGTCAGAGTTTACATATCTTCCCAGGAGATCTCCTAGTCACATCTTCTTGGCCTCTAGATGATAACTACCTCTTGACATGGTTGCATTTCATGATCTCTTCCTCTCTGCACTTTCTTCATTCTTAGGATTTTTCAAATTTTCCACTTTCTAGTTTATGCACAACCACCTCATATTCTATGAGGACATATTATGTTGATTTCATCTATTTGTGCATTAGGAGATCCTCCTTCATAGATCATACTTCTAAAATATTACCTGCAACCATATGACATGACTTCACAGCATCCAATGTCAACATATAAATATATACATACCTCATACCTTTTTCCCTTGAGTCATCCTGTAGCAATTTCTTAAGAATGAAGAGCTTCATTCCCTTGGCTTGCTCCATCAATATGTCATCACATCTTAGAAGTCTGCTTCCATGATGACTCTTGATCTTGATGACTGCCTTCCACCAGAATAGTTATTAGAGAGGTTTGGTCTGGAGCTTCTACACCAAGAGCTCCTATCTTGCTTTTATCATGATGCTATAATATACATTGCTCCCTATCATACTTTTTATAGAAATCACTTAAAGGAGAAGAAGATCCTAATCATGGTTGAGATCCCTCGCTTCTTCTTTCTTAGATTTCTTTTCATCAGGTTCTTCTCCTATATGGGCTTCTTCCTTTTTCCTCTTGTCATATCTCAGTCTAGGACAATCTTGTTTATAATGCCCAAGATCATTACACACAAAGCATCGTGCTTTGTCCATATTTCTCTTCTTATTTTGAGGACCAAATTTACTGAATCTTCCTTTCTTCTCAGACATGGTTTCAAAGGATTGATTCTATTCTCTTGATCCTTCTTTCAATCTTGATTCTTCTATCTTACCAAGACTTTGGAATGTCATGGCTTCTTCTCTCCCATCTATGCTGGAATAGTAATCTCTCCATTCTTTTGGTAAGACATTTTGTACCATAGTGAGTATTTCTCTATCAGACATTACTTCTCCCAACTTTGGTGGTTGTTCTCGTATTGCAAAAATCTCCATCAGATATGGAATTATTCCTTCCTTTGACATTCTCAATTTGTATAGTTTTTGTCTCAGGGATATTATTTCCTTTGTAGAACCTTTTGAGAACAGTTCCACCAATTTATCATATATTTCTTTTGAGGATTCTAGCTTTGATACATAGGGAATGAGAGAGTCTTGTATGGATTCTATAAGAGTCCTTCCGGCTCTTATGTCTCCCTGCATGTATTTGATATATGCTAGAATATATTCTTTTGGAAGTTGAATTGTAGATCCTTCTATGGAACCCATAACTTCATTTTCAGTTAGCTTTAGATCTGCCCTTTTCTTCCATGCATTGAAGTTAGATAACCCAACCAATTTGTTGCTTTCTAAACCATAAGTCATTTGGACAGATTCAGATGAAGTCATAGATACTTACTTGAGAGAGTGACTTTCTCGTGCAGCAGCTTTCTTGATGATAACAAAGAGGCTAGGAATTTATTCCAAGATAGAATTCTTCAATCTGGGTGATCTTGAATCCTTGATGGTAAAGGATGTCTTCAATCTAGGTGATCTTGAATCCTTGATGGTAAAGGATGTTTGAAGTAGCTAGGTAGTCTTCTTTGCAAACTGATTTGACTTTCCAACCCAAACTTTGATCTATGCTTCCTTGAGTGTCTTTGTTGACAAGTAGCCCTTATGTTCAACACCTTAGCTCTGATACCATGTTGAGAATTTGGAGGGTTGGAGATTAATACAAATTCTCTTCTTGATAATTACTTGTGACCTTACTTGTGATACTTATGTCTTCTTCTTCTTTTAGTTTAGTTAATCTTTCATCAAGTCAATTATCAGAATGCACAAGACACAAAAGTTAGGCTCCTAGAGCCAGGTCCAAACCTCTCCCTCTTGGAGAGGAAAACCGTAAAGAATTCTTCTTATAGATCTTCAAATGACAAGTACAATAACCCAGACTTAGATCCTTGACCTAGATATGCCTCCAAGACCTTGATTCAATTTCTTCAACCTTGAATCTTCTCTTCACCAAATTGCTTAGTTCTGCAGCAGCATTGGAGATCTTGATCTTCACATTACATATGCTTGTAGTTGAATTGGTTGAAGAGTAGGAAGGTAAATCAAAGATTTACCTTCCTCACTATTGTTGTTTCTTCTCCTTGTAATCACTGTCTTAACCTCTGCTAATTTTGTCTTCAATTCAACTGCCTTTAACAATAATATAACCACAACTTATCTTTGCACTTAATCTTCTTGAGTTTGCTCTACTACTCCGAAGTCTTGCTGCATCAATTCGCACTTCAGTATCTTGCAATCTTGTACCTGGTTATTTGCAGCCAGTATCATCTTATCCGCAGTCTCCTTCCTGTATTCTACCGCAATCTGCTTCCTGCACTTATGTCTTAGATCCGCACTTTATTTCTGAGGTTTTTCCACAATGTATCCTTCCTTTTACCGCACTGTGATCTCACTCTTATATGCACTTTAGTCTCCCTTTTATCTGCATTGAAATCGCAGAGATGTCCGCTCCTTTTGCTATTCTTTATCCGCACTTATATCCTTCACATATCCGCATTGTTATCTTGTATGTATATCTGCATTAGTTTGAGTGTCATCTGCAAACCTTGCTTGCAATTCTTTTTGAGATGGTTTTGTATTCCTGCAGTGATATCTATAATTCTTACTCTCCAATTGATCCGCAATCTTGCCTTATATATAGTGAAGTATTTTCACTTTTAGGCCGACCATCCAATGTAATTAGTCCGACTTCACCATAGCACATGACATGTAATCTCTTCCACTTTCCAAGGGGTGTTCTTTTAGCAGTGTTGGAGGTTGTCTTCAATTATATGAGGGTTGTCAAGCACAAACTAAATCCTTCATGAATATGACACCTAATTATATATATTCCTAGAAGACATAAACCTAATAGACATTAGGAAGAAGTCGATCTACATAATAAAAACTTGCTCATGAAACCCATGAAGCAAGTACACCAAAAATACATTTTATTATCTTTGAGATCTTCTTTACATAAATACATAATTACATAGTCAACATGAAGATCGACCTAGTTACACTTTTCAACACAAACAACTGCTGCGATTCACATAGTCACATTGGGCTAGAAGTACTGAGGATAGGAAAAGCGTATTGGGATGTTGTTTCAGTTTAGGCTATTCTATGATATCGTGGATGAGTAAGAAGCAGACTTTTGGTGCACACACAACTGAAGCTGAGTATATTGCTGCTTGTTTGGCGAATTGTGAAGTGGTATGGCTTCAAAAACTGCTTGCAAGATTGTTTGATCAAGCGCTAGAACCGACCGTGATCTATTGCGACAATTAGAGTTGTGTGAAGCTTCCAGAGAATCCAGTGTTCCATGACAGGTCGAAGGACATTGAGATAAAGTACCACTACATCTGGAGAATTGTTCAAAAGGGAGAGATGAGGCTCCAATACATCTCTACTAATGAGCAGCTTGCTGATATTTTCACAAAGCCTTTACCCTGAGTGAAGCTTGTTTACTTCAAGGATATGCTTGGAGTGGTTCAGAATCCCTCCCTCGGTGAGAGGTAGCATTAGTGTTTTAAAACTCTGATTCGGGTTTGGAACCGACTGTGGGTTGACTCCCACTCCGACTTTGACTCGGTATCGACTCGGCCGGTTCGGTTTCAATGACCCCGTCAATACATTAAATATTAATATTTTTTATAAAAAAACATAATTCTTTCTTCCAATGTTGATCTAAAGTGGGCTGCTCTTGACTTCTAGTAGCTTTAGGACCATGTGCACTATCATAGGGAGAGGAGGGTGTGTAAAAACTTTTGATAGTACCCTTATTTTTCATTGTACCCTTACCGTTTTCTTGAATTAACTCCAAAGAGGGAGGAACATAGCGAAAGGGGTTCGATGCATCAGTGCAAGGGATAGATGAAGAGCCCTCATAATCAAAAAAGGGGTTGGCAGCCATCATGTGTTTTATATTCCTCTTTCTCCCAATTTCAGCCTCTTTCTTTTTGCCTAGCTTTCTCTTCTTCAAACTTTTGAAATTGATCTCTCAACTCCTTAATTTACCCAATTTCTTCTATTGGTGCTTCACATGGAGTAATTTGGCCTCTAAGACCAGCCAAGTGTAGTTTCAGCCTATGAATGCCCCCTCCACCCTCTTAATTTTTCTCTTACAAAATTTGCAATGCATTTGATCATCAACCATCTCAACATATGCCCAAGCAACGTCTTTCACCCTAGGAGCCATTTTGGACTGATTTTTTGACTTGGTAATGAAAGGTTTAAATCTGAAAATGAAAACAAAAAAAAACTACTTATTCTATGTTCATTTCTTTCACAAAAATCTATGTTTTCAATTTCCAGATTTGCAAAAAAAAATACAAGCAAACACAGAATTTAGAAGTGAAAAAAAAAATACCTCTAGGCTTTAGCCCCCTCAATGCTGCTCCAACAAACCAACTCTTCAATGCTGCTCCAAATCTTGCCGAAGAAGCTCCTCACTGCTACTCCAAAGCTTGCCCAAGAGACTCCTCAAAGCTGCTCCAAAAACCATCTACACAACTCTTCACAAATTCCTCACAAGTGCTCACTCAAATGCAATGAGATAGCTGTGAGGAAATGAGAGGGGTTGGGTAGCTTTTATAGGATTGGGAGGGGTTAAAGGCCTTACCAAAACCCTAACAACAAACTAAAACCTAGTTTGGAGTTTGAATTTGGGCGATTGTGGGGTCCGCGACCCGCTGGCACTGGCTCGGTCGGTCTAAGTTGGACTCGGTCGAGTCGACCGATTTCTGACCGAACCAACCGAGTCGGTGACCGGCTCGGCCTGTTTGGTTTTTCTACCAAGCTGGGCCGGGCATGGGGTTGGCTTGATTAGCTCAGCTGATTCCGAGCCAAACCGACCAGTTTTTAAAACACTGGGTAACATTGATGTTATAGCATCAAGGGGCGGATAATCTCCTTTAGATCATGGGTTTTAACTGGGAAACCATGGTTTATGGCTGGGGAGATTGGCCAAGTTAGCATCAAGGCTTGGATTGCTCCCCTTGTCAGTGGGGTTTTGACCATATTGCCATGGGGTTTGGCTAGTGGGTTTTGCTTGTGCCATATAGCATCGAGCAAGTATTCTTATCATTCAATAACATGTGGTGACATATGGAATGGTAAATGGGCTCTCGTTTCACCATGGGTTAGGTGGGGTTCCTGCCAAGACTCCAAGTGGTGACTTGGCAAATTGGTGTGGTCTCTTGTGCGTCATTGTTTTATTGTGACATCTACTACCCTACTGTATTTATGGTTGAAATTTTCTGAAGTGTAATTGCTTTATGATCTGGAATGTGCTAGAGAAGTAATTGTATCATTGGAAGTAATTATTTGGCAAAAAATTTGTTTTTTTTGCACTATAAAACAACAAAGAGAACGATTTTCCATGGAAAAATAAATGCAAGTTTCAGCAGTTATGAAGCATTTAGTCATGGCATAATAGAAACCCCACTTTAAAAATTTTAACATGCAAAATATCAATAATAAGACAATAAACTTTCAAAATCCTCCACAGAAGGCATTTCTTTCAATCTTAGAACAACGTCATCATGGAAAAATTACATCCACAAGAAAGTTGCATCCATAAATATTACATCTTTCCCATAGTAGCGAAAAATATTTCACTGTGTGATGATGAACAAATGAAATGAGGAAGTCTCTATTTATATGAGACCTATCCCTCTCATTTTTATAATAATACAACTAAATAGGCCCTATTGACAAGTTTACTTCAAATATTTTAGAAGGTAGAGGTTACAAGCCAACCTCATAGCTTAAAATTTTTCAAAAATGCCATAAATTCCCACACACGTGGGATAAAATCCTCCTCAAGAATGACGTCATCCTCCAGATGAACTATAAATGCCACAAAAAGGTGTTACGTGGGCCAATGAGTGCTCTAGACTCCAAGATGTATCTATTAGAACATGGGCATGCCTCCAAAGTGCCTACGTACTAAGATGTCATCTCCATGGTGCCCATTGTCACCCTCGAAAGCTTAAGAGGGGTGATGTGGCATTGTACCACTCAAGTGGCTCCAAATTGATGTACAAGTCTTCCCTTGTCACGACAAGGATGACCATGATCATCTGGGCTCTGGAACAAGTGATAACTATCAAACAGTGTCAAGGCTAGCATGGGGGCATCCTAGGTCCACTGGGCACATCATTAATATCTCCAACACCAAGCTTCATGGGCTCAACATTTCAACATTCGGGGCTACCTCAGAGTGTCAAACTTCATGTGGGTTCTGTTAGTCATCAATAATTTTCACCTGTTTAGATGACTAAATGCTTTGTCCAAGATTTCTAGAAACAAAATTCAAGAATCATGTGAGTTCTAGAAATCTCCTCAAAGAGAAATTTTTTCATTATCCCACTTCCTTGTCAAAGCATGGCCAATCTATCACCCAGACAAGATCAAATCCTGGACTGATGTTCCACACTCTCACTATGTTTGTCACCTCTACCTATAACACTATGTCTCTGTTTGCCTAAGCCGTCTATTTTCATACCTTGTTTCGCTAAGTAAACCAAACTTTTCTCCCACTCACCAAATGCCTCAAGCAATGGTGATTTCAAAACTCCCTGTCTAAAAGCTATTTGAATTAAAACAAGGTTTTCTAGTTCTCTAGGACGTTAGTGCATGATAGAGTGTCAAAAACCCCGCCTCCTCATCCAAACCCTGTTTGAAGTTTTCAGTCAAAAACCTATGCCAAGGACATTACCATAAGTCAAATAGGGTCACCTAGGTTATGCACTATCATGGTTCTAAATGCACTATTTCCACAAGTATTCAAAGGCGAAGTCAAGAGAACACAAGGATGAGGCTTGTCATTATCCAAAGAACATCAAAAGACCTCCAAAGGTATCCTCTTGATCAAGCAGTAAGCCTGCAAAGGAGCAATTTGCCATGTCCAAGCATTTCTGCAGAAATTTTAGTAAATGGTCAACAACAGAACAGAGTCAAAGAAGGAGGCCTAAAAAACGTATAAAGGTATTCACAGCTGATAGTAAGAATATAGCAGGTTTAAGTTTACAAGGAAGAACATGATCTCATGGGAGAGTGTTGTGAAGCGCTGCCCATCAAAAGGTCCATGCAGGTGATAAAAGAGTGGCACATAAGCAGCACTGTACCTCAAATCAAAAAGATCATTTAAAAGTTGTTTGGCTTCAAGCATGAAACTTGTAGAAGGGACAACTGCCCTTTGCTTACAGTCTTGCAAAGAAGACCAAAAGATATCAGATTAGCCATGAGGTAAGGTAAAGTAAGGAAGGTCATCATATGAGAAGACCATTCACAACCTAGAAGAAAGCAGCAAGGTATTTGTTTGTTGGGAATCAAGATTCATTGATTGTTTTGACCAAGCAATAGAGCAATGATGAACTCATAAGCATGGGAAGATAGACAAAGAGGGTCAAAATAGTGACCAAGAAACCTCCTTCATCACAATAGATGGTTTCAAGGGTTTTTCAGTTACCCTAGGGTTTGGCAGACAAGCACTAACTCCCAGTTCAAAGGTCTTTTTCTCTAAAAACAGTTAAAGACATCTTCAAATGGCCAAAGGGGACAAACATGGGTGGAAATTGCCAAAGACAATAACTATGATAAGTAGGGGCCATTATGTGACAAAGAAAGTTGTCCAAGGTCAAAAGAGACAGTGATCAAAGTGGCCTAAAAACAAATAGATATACCCCTGATTTATAGAAGAATAGTGAAACTCCCAACAAGGACCTCTTTGTGAAAAGACTATTCTGCAAAAATGTGACTAAGATATAAACAACACTTCACAGAGCTGGCAAAGGTGTTTTTCCATTGAAAAAATGACAAGGTGAAAGGAAAGAATGTTTCAAACACAGAATATCAGTCAAAGGAGAAATGGCAAAAAGGGATGAGTTTGCTGTGTGTAGGTGTTAAAAGTTCAAAACAATTCTTTTTCCAAAGTATAGGTTGAGAGGCATGGGCTTAGTGTCTTCAGGAAGATTATCAAAATAAGGAGAACCTTAAGAAGCCTCCAGCAGTGAAAAAGAACCATGTTCTCATCAAATTGTCCACCTACAGGACCCAAGCAGTCAAAGACACGGTGAGAAAAAGTAAGCAAACAAGAAAATTACAATTGTGGGTTTTGACTTCAAATTTATTTTCAAAAGGGTTATAAAGGCCTTTTTGGTATTCCCCCCACACCATTTGTCATCTCCAAGCCAAAGGAAGCCGTTGAGAGAAGTTTTTGAAAGTTTATGTGCAAATCAATGAAAGTTTGCAGGCGTTACGCACCGAGGTTGGTGTTACTCACCTGGCCTTCAGCACTATGCATAGGTGGGGTGGTTGCAGTGTTATTTAACACTCCGTTACGCACCCAGGGCTCGGCGCTACGCACCTGGGCCAGTGTTACGCACAGACACAACAGAGTGTCTACAAACTGCCTATTACGCACCTATGCTACGCTCCTGAAGCCCGACTGGCCCGTCTCCTGCCTGTTACGCACCAGTGTTATGCACCTGCGCTACGCTCCTGAAGTCCGACTGGCCCGTCTCCTACCTGTTACGCACCAGTGTTATGCACCTGCGCTACGCACCGATGTTATGTACAGACATAGTGTGTCTAAAATTGCTAAAGGGAGTCAAAATTTCGGTTTTTCACCTTCAAAGCCTTTGCAAAAGTCAAGACACAAGGTTGGTGATTTGTTTTCTTGCCTCCCAAGCTTTCATTTTCCTAAGCAAAGTCATATTTAAAGGCTTAATTGAACCAAACCCTAAGCTGCATAAAAATCAATTTTAAATACCTTTGGTTAGGGTTGAAGGAGAAAATTGTTATATGTGCCAGAGGAGGCTAAGTGACATTAAACAAACTTCTAAAACACTGAGTGCACTCATGGAGAGTTTCATCTTGCCTTCATTTGCACAACTTTGCCCTAACTACACTCATTGCAACCTTTTGACCCAAAGGCCCTCAAACAGTTTTCAAAAAGCCTTCTGTGCTAAAGAACCAGCAACCATGTCTGAAGCAGAGATTCACACCAGCAGTGATGAAAGTCAAAGACCTATCGAGCCTCAGCAAAAATACAAGGGAGGAAGGGAAAATAGGTTTGAACCCTTAGACACAGTTCAGATTACTTCCTCTCCCATGATCCTTTCATACTTTCAGGATGTTGGGTGTTATCAATTTTGTGGAATGGTCAAACAAGTCAAAAGCCACTCCGACTTGAGTAGATTGTTTGTCATTGGCTTGCAAAATCACCGAGTCAGCCTAGCAGGAGTGGAGTTTGAACTCTCATCTGAATCCATTTCCAAAGCAACAGGTATACCAGACATTGGCGAGATATGGTTTAAACAAAAGAAGTTGGAGTTGTGCTATTATGAACCCTACCTAAAACCAAGCTGTCAACAAGGCTGCAAGGCTGTTTTCCTTTTTCCTACTTGCTAGAGAGGTATGCCTTGCTGATGAAGCAAATTATCAGATATTTCACCTGTGAGGGGAGATACTCCAGGATTTACTCATATCATATAAGGTTACTAATGCATTTCACCAAAGTCAAACTAATGAACCTACCATACTACGTTTTTCGAAGCATTGACAAGATGGCCTCACTTGTCAAGAAAAGAAGCTACGACCACCAAATGCCGAGCCTTTTCCACCACTCCTTGATCAAAATGATTGTCTTACATTAGCTGCAACAGCAAGGAATCCCTTGGGAAGTCTTCATCTCACATGATGTGTTTACAAACCCCCAAGCCTTCATTCAGCAGAATTTACCCTCCACTTCACAACCACTTTCCTCCACTCCTCCATCATCTCTTCATGTGCCTTCTCCACAAAGATCTAATGTACCAAGTGAAGAAGCTGGCAGTGGCTCTAATGATGAGCAAACAAATGACAATAATGAGGAAGAGGATAGTGAGGTAGAAGCTGAGGAAGATGAAGAAAACCAAGAAGAGGACAATGAGGTAGATGTTGAGGAAGATGAAGGAAACGAGGAAGAGGATAATGAGGTAGAAGCTGAGGAAGATGAAGAAAACCAAGAAGAAGACAATGAGGTAGAAGCTGAGGAAGATGAAGAAGACAAGGAAGAGGACAGTAATGAGCAGGAAAGTAATAATAGCCACAAAAAACAAGAAATTGATGACAACAAAAATCAAGAGACAGATGCAAATAAGACAAAGGTTGAAAACATCGAAGCAAATGCAGAGCTTGACAAAGATGATGAAAGTGGCAAAAATAATGAAAACTATGGGACAAAAACAGAGGAGAGGAACAACAGAGTGATGAAGACCAAGAAGAGGCAGCCTCTCAAGAAATAAACAGTGAGCAAGAAAACAGAGTTAAAATCAGTGAGCCTCATGATGAGCAAAAGGGCCAAAACAATGAGTCTTATGGTGAAGAAGAAGACAAGGTTTGTGGCACCTCCAAAGGTAGAGACACCATCATAAAACCTCTCACATGCACCTATCACAGAGGCAGAAGAGATGTGTTTGCTGCCTCAAAAAGGCAAGGGGCCATCTCTCCTCTAGTGATCAAGCATCAGGACAAGGGAAAAGGAAAGGTGGACAAAAGTGAGCAAAAGGTACAGGTAAGAAGGAGCAAAAGGATCAAGAAGACTTCTCAAGGATCTCAATTCATTGATCTAGACAGTGACAATGAGGACCAAGAGATGAAAACTAGGTTGCTCCTCTTGGAAAAAGATGCACAGCTTCAAGAGTGGGAAAGGGATTTTGAGATGGCTCAAAGGGTCATCTACTACTACAAAGAGGAACATAATCATTTCAAGGAGGTTAAGAGGGGCCTTGCCCTACAAAAGAAAATGGCCAAACATTATGCAAGGAAAAACATGCTTGCTAGCGCCAAGCTAAAGAAGGCCCTCATTGAACTAGAAGACCTAAAAAGAGCCAAAGTGCATGACAACCTTGGAGTCTTGGCTAGGGCTTCTCAATAGGTATCCAAAACCTCTCGAGAGGTCTACCCACCAATTTTGAGGCAAATTGGACAACTTTTTGTTTTTTCTAAATTTTGACCCCTAGGAGCGCAGCACCCTAGGTGTTACGCACAAAATTGGTGCATCTTCAGCTCTCAAAGTTTACATTTTTGGATTTGTCACATCACCAACAATCTACTCACCAATTTTCAGATCATTTGGAGCAGTTTTACCCTCTCAAAAGGTAAAAAAACATCAAAAATTTGACCTTTCTGCCTCCTTTTCAGAGCGGATGTTACGCACAGAGCAGTGTTGGGAGATTTTCTTTTTGAGCAGGTAAATGGCATCCACTCAGCACAACTCAAACATTTTTGGAAAGTAGACTCTATCAGGCTTTCCAACAAGTCATCATGGAGCCAAATCTGGTGTTGGGAAGACCTCCAAAAGACTACTGCAATAGGGCCTATTTTTGCTTTACGCACCTGGAAAATTTTCACTGTTTGACACGTGTTACGCTCCTGTGGCTGAGTGGGCAAAATGTGCGTTTGGAAAGTTTTCTTAGGCATGTCAGGCCTAAAAGTCAATTTTATTTCCATTTATAATAAAAAAAGATATTTATTTAGATATTTTTGTGCCTTGGGCTTTGCAAAGCCTCAAGGACAAGTTAGGATATTTCTCTTTGGCCAGTAGGCTTCTAGATGCTCTAGTAGGCTCTCCTCTCCTCATTTGTTATATAAGACATGAGGATTCATTGTAAACAATTGGGACTTGATGTGTTTAAGAGCAATACATGGTTTTATGAGCTTGGACAGGATATTGGTTTTATAAGTGAATGAATGGCTTGTGTGGCTTGATGTTGGAGAAGCTTGCTAGCAGGATTCCATAGCTTGGTGAATGGTGATGTTTTCTTAATTTGTTAATGTTTTCTTGTCCTCATTTTGTTTCAGTCTGCTTGGTTGCTATAGATCAGAAAAATATAGGTTGAGATATGCTCATGGAAGCACCTCAAACCTCCTGTTTGCTATAGTCTTGATTTTTTCTTCCTTTAGTCATCTTAAGTAATTCTTGATTGCTCCTTAGGCCCATAAAATTTGTTTTTTGTTTCATGAATGGTTAGTATGTTAGCTTATAAATATGATTTATGGTATGCCCTGCTTATTTAAAGTTTTCAAAACCCTATTATGAAGCTTTTCTATGGAATAATGATTGATTAGGTTAATACAAAGAGGTCTTGTTTCGATCTTGCCCTTTGCCCATGCTTACCAACTTGTTTTAGAGTTCTCGATAGTTTGATATATGCTGTTTAGGAGTTCCCTTTCCATATATTGAGTTGTTTGTTTATCTTATGTGTTTTCTCAAAAAGCTGAAGGTGAAGTTCTGAAGTTAGGAGTTCTAATGCTTCTATGTATCACCAGAATGTTCATCTTTCATCTTTATCAGTGTGAGTATTGTTCATAGAGATTAATGGTTTGCCCTACCTCGTGAGTTATTGCTTTCAGACTATATATGTTTAAGACCTCTTAGTTTCTTCCCAAACTTAATGTTCATTACACATCATACATCACCTAAGGAATCCATTAACCTTGCTAAATCGGCCTTGCAATACACTCTGTCTTCATCATTTAGGCACCCTCGACTTCATCTGACCCCATAGCCCTATTGATTCGACAGCTCTTATTCCACATATTCTACTTAGTCATCTTACGCCAACCCAAAACAAACAAACAAATTACACTTAACAACTAGCCTAAAATCAATCGTCCGAAAGCAAACAAGTTCACATCCTTCGCATAGTAGAGAGAGCCCTCTCTGAGTCTAGGAAGGCTAGGTCCTAGGACTCCAAAGACTGGTTTGATGTTGCCCCGTCATTTGGTTTAGCCAGTTTGCCAAATCACGGGACCCTAACAGGTTCAAGTAGCCCAATTTTTTGCTCTCGATGGGCAATGCTATATCAAGGTCATACTCTCTCTGTATAATGGGGAAAATGATCTTTGCTATGTTGCAGAGAAAGTGGGACAATCATCTCAAGATGCCTCTGTTGTTGTGATGAGAACTACTCGACAAAATCCTCTCAAGATCAAGTGAAAATCAACAACCATTAGGTATAGTAACCATAAAATCATCATAGTGGACCCAATGTTGTAGGATTGTTCCCCCCCGGATTTGGAGGTAGATTCACGTCTCAGATGGATCTGCCACTGATCCTCAGGAGAAACCGTGGATCTGAAAATCGAATCCGTTTTTTTTGCAGTTCCTAGGAAAATGGAACTAGGACGACGCGATCTGACGTTCTGGAATGGATGGGCTGCGGATCGTGAGCGGATCTAGGAGAAAGGCAAGACAATTCAATAGACTTGTTTATTTTTTAATTTTTTGGACTTGAATTGGGTTTTCAAACTGTTATGTGAGGAATTGTGCTTCTCAAACACTCCCAAGGTGCCCCTTGATGCTCCCTAGACGCTTCCTAGATGTTCCCTAATGGTAATGTTAAATTCTTAAAGTATAAGGTTCACCTTTTTACTTAAAATTTCAACATTACCATAAAATGACTCAGGTTGTTTGAGAGTGGTTTCGACCTCATCAAACTTCACATGGAGAAAATATAATTTGATATCACATTCAAAATTCAACAAACTTAACTATTTTCAGGGTTTCAGGATCAATGCGTTTGTGGCATTTCATTAGATTGTATCATGTATGAGGGTATGTGATTGGCATTTAATCAAGAGCACCAAGCCCTATATGTACCCAAGTGTTGGTGGTGTTGATTGTTGAACTCCTTTGTCATGGCCTTAGAAAAAAATGCACCCTTCACTCAAGTTAAAATCATTGATCAAGCATGTTAAGCTTTCTATACCATATTATAAGGCTTGGATTAGGCCGTTTGATAAAAATTGGGCAATGTTGACTAATATCCCTAGAGAATCAAAGTGGAGGCAAAGGCTAGACAAGAGGAGAGGAATCTAGATTCTAGATGGTTGGTGCTCGAATAATTAATCATTGATGTACAATGGATGCGATATCTATCTTGATTTCTGTACAAATATGCATGCTTTCATATCATACTAATTCGGTATTTTAGATTTTTTTTGAATAAATGCAAAAAAATATAAAAAGTATGCATATAATAGACGCTTCTCAGAAGTTTCAATTCCTATATTTTTGGACAGTGACGCTTTCGACACTTCGCTTCCAAAAAACATCCCCGCTTCGTGCAACATTATGGACCATACCTAATGCTAAGGGCAAAATAATAATTCACACAAAGATCACCTTCAAAAATCTGATTTGATTGAGTCCCGTAAAAGAGTTACCTCCTTATGTTAGGGGTGGTTAGATGGACGACCTTATTAGGTGTTTCCAACCCCCAAGGGGAAGTGACAGGTCCCAAGTTAGCCCATCAATCCATAGGTGTGTGTGAAAATGTGGGAATGCCTTCAGGGCAGGGTGCCTTAGCCAAGTGACCAAAGAATTGTGGTCCAACATCTTGTGTGTATAGATGTGAGGAGGGAGAAATCGTGGATGCATGAGTTACCCCTGCTTTTTCCACCCTTTTGGTGCGCCTTTTACTTCTTTATGATTATGCTTTGATTTGGGTGCATAGATTAGGTGCCCAAGCTTGCTTTATGATATTTTGAATTTAATACCACTTGATGATGAGTTAGTTTATCACTCATCAAGGTTGGGACAATACAAGGGTTCCTTTTGTAGATGTAGCATCATGTGCTCGAGGAATTGGGCGATGGCTAATGAGCGGGGTGAGATCTTGCTAGGCTTTTTCCCACGCACTAATCAAATGTCCCAACCATATTTTGAATTTTATCTTTTTCTTTCATTGTGGCTTTCTTATGCTTTTAACTTTTGTTTAGCTGGATCAATCTCCAAGGCAAAGTTTTCTGGCCTAGACTCAATGATGAGGATGAAAGGGTGCCAATCCCCATGACGAATGACCACTAGCGTGAAGAATGGAGATGGAATAATTGGAAAGATGGAAAGTGGTATGTGTATGGGATACTATGGACATGCTACTTCCCTAGTAGTACCCTTCCTAAAATCCTATGGCCTCAAGGAGATCCCACTGGACTAGAGTTAGAGACTAACCTCCTAGGTGACGTGAGAGAACAAGAAAACAATTAAGATCAGTCAATCATCTGTATCATCCCTGATTCATATTGGTATGCCTGAAACATTAAATGAAAGCACATGATTACAAAATAGTTAAAGTATCTGTTGATGGATGACCAAACTTTCTTCAAGAAGGGATGCTGGATGGGAGAGAGGGATCTGACTGTAGTGAGAAATAGAGGATCCATGGCATCATGTCACGTGCTGATCAATAGGGCTGCTGGTTGGCTGGCTGTCTAAACAGGAGAAAAGTTTTCTCCTAGGGTTTACCTGCTTTTTGGTGGCTAACAGTTCCTTTGTTCCCCCTAAAATTTTCTAAAATTTGGGGGTGCTCCCACATATCTCCCATGTGTCTCCCTGTTTCCCTGTCCTCCCATCCTGGAAACTTGGTGGAACATTGGAAAAAACCAAGTATGACCGAAGTACATCCAATTATGGATGGATACAATACAATGCTGCTGAAATATAGTTGAAACACAGCAATACATCCCGAATACAGCCAAGGTATTGCTGAAACATGGCCAATGATACATTGACAGTATTTTTTATATAGAAGACCAGATATGGCTGTAAGTTTATTCCCATATCTGAAGGTCAGATATGGCCATATGTTGTACCTATGGTTTCAGTGCTTCGTATACTCTCATTAACTGTAGGATATCAGCAAGTTTACATCTGCCAGGCCTAGAAAAAGTCACCTAACAGTGCTAGATATGATGTCCTCGTTATTTCAGTATTAAATGTAAGATAATCATTATCCTCACTATCAAAAAGAAAGTGTACGGCATAGTGCAGTCTGTCCAGTACTAAACTTCAATAATCAATATAATTGAAAACATCCAAAAAACAAAGAGGGTTTCGGTGTATAAAATTCAACATAAAATCTAATTTTAATGCACCATATCACTGATATGATGTGGCAGGTGAATCATCTAAAATTGACCTACATTTTTATAGTTGAAGTGCTGCAAATGCACTATTATAAAATTTTAATTAACATAAACTAACTTCAGCGTCCATCCAAATGATTGGTTATTAGGAAAATGCTAGCAGACATAGTTAAGCAATTAGGTTTGTCTGATTTGCTAAGAGAAACTGTAATATAAAAGAGAAAGGGAAAGGTTGCACTATTTTTTATCTGATAACAATGTGTTTTGCTTTTTGCAGTCGATTTGTTTTGAATTGTCCTAAAGAAGATCTTCAGTCCTTTGAAAGGATTTTGTTCCTTATAGAGCAAGCACACTGGTTTTATGAAGACAATGCAATGGAGCAAAATGCATCTCTGAAGTCTCTGAGTTTAAGGGAATTCACGTCTTTAAGTATCCTTTGAATGCATGAATGCAGTGTGATTTTCTTAATTATAACAGACTGATAGATAACCTGATTATTGCTTTACTGTAGTAATTGACATGGATAATGGTATTTTCTATGTTCTTTGGCATACATTTTGTTTTTTTCATTTGCAGGGGATTTCTGTGTGTGAGCCACACTCTCTTCTAATATGCCTTTAAAGAGACATTTTTCTGAATCGTCTTAAAAGAGTATCTAGAATGAAGAGACCTGTTAGCTCCACAATTGAAAACACTCAACCTAGAGCAGACACCAAAGTTTCACACGAAGACAGACATGCAAATTTTAGAGACTCAGAAAATGCAATATATAAATTGTCACATCTGGTTTGGTTTCTGTTAAAACTATTTTTAAGATTAAAAGTTAAAACCAAGTTAGAAACCAAATTTGCATGTGCCCTAGAAGTAACCCATGAAGCTGTTTTATGGAGAGGCTCATGTATCTCATTATGCCTATTTCGGGTCGTTAATTTATCTATGGTTACTCTTGCAATCTGAGGTAAATTAAACCGATTCAAGTTAGCCATGGTTACCTGTGCAAGCCTCCAATGGATTTATATCTGCGATTGTCAGAGATGTATTGCCAAATTAGAAACTTAGCAATTTCTACCAAAAACACCTGTACCTTTCAGGAATTGAAGCCCAGAACTAAAAGTCAGAACTCAGAAGCATATCAACATGACCTCCACTCATGGTAACCATTATTCTAATTCAACAAATAATTTTAAGGTAGAGTTCATTTTTTATTCCCCCTAAAAATATTGGCAGCCATTCAAACAAGTCCAATGAAGATCAAGCTAATGGTGAAATAGCTGCCACAGTGTATAAGTTGCAAAGTAAAGATGTCACAGTGATGACAAACTCTGGGCACATCATTAATACTCCATAGCTGTGAAAGTTAAGGGATGCACACTATGAGAAGACTAACAAGCTTTCAACTTGCCCTATAGATAGGACTCAGCCACAGCACTCGAACCTGATATAGGATACTAAAAGATACAATGGTCTGAGATGATGAATTGCGAGGACTAAATGGTGTTCATATCTTGTTCTTTCCTTACTTGATTCTAATTTCTTTTCTAACCTTCACATATTCCTGACCTAGTTTTTTCAAGAAGCTTTGTCAAAAATCCGAAAAATATTTATCTATTATTTCCCCACAAAGTGAAAATTTCAAAATATGAGCTACTTACATTCACTAATCTGTGTTCACTATTCACTGTTCACATACTTCCTGATGCAAAAGATCACACTGCTAACGCATAGCTACCCTTGACCATTTACTTTTTGGAATTTGAAATTCTGTTTTTAGTTTTTGGATTATCCAATGTTTTTTGCAGATTCTCTGCCCATCATCATTATGTTGGTGGGCAGAGAATCTGCTGAAAATGCTGGATAATCCAAAATCTAATAATGCAGTATCAATTTCCAAAATAAAAATAGGCAAAGGTTACAACTATGAAAATGTAATCAATTAAAACATAATTACCTAATAGAAGAACCAATCAATATGTGGATATTACAGAATTAGAGCTAATTGGTTTCACTTCAACCCCTTAATGGGTTTTCCCTCACTGTTAAAGTATGGATGGTATTGAATTCAACGACTTCTTTCTCCTAGGTATTTATTTTAATTTTCAGCTTGATCTGAGAAAGATAGTTCCCAAGGCTATTGGTAGATTTATGTTATTCATGTTTATATTGAATCATATATGCACTCTTTGCTGTCTTAATAGAGAGGCATGCTGAATAGTTTTCCTTTATTTTACGTCTTTTACAGCAGATCAAATTGCCTTCTTTCTCATCAAACTCAAACGTAGAGATAGGTTTATACCATCTATCAAGTACCAAAATGACAAACACGGACTTATACCCAAGGGTGAGGGATGGTGTTTACTTCGAGGAAGACAAATTTTTGGGACATTTTTACTGTTGCAGATTATCAAGGGACAGCCCCAAAGTTTTGGGGATGCTTTGACATTTCTCATGATATTTCTCCACAAAGATGCCAAAGTATAATACTAACAGGAAAAAGAATAAAGTCAATAATAAACCCTCAAATGACTACATTTACAACCCAACTGCTCTTTAAAACCATGTTCTTGGCATTTTCAAGAGCAATGACCTACAAAACAAGTTAACAGTGCTGAGTGAAGAAGATTCTTACAGCTGAAGGAGAGTTAGTTTCTTTGTAAAAATCAAGCGTACTCCATTCTTATCTCTGCGATTTTCTATATTGCGACCATGTTGCACAAGGTTTGATGCATGATTGGATCCCGATGAGGCTGTAAAAGAATCCTTACCGAGCTTTCCAATACCTCTGTAGCTTGCTAGCCAAGTTGTTGAAATCAGTTGGTATGCTAGAGCTTCTTCTCTCCTCCATCAATGCAGCTTGGATATCAAGAAGCCTCCTCCAAAGAGTTCTGGTAGTTTTTGACATTTGTAGCATCGGACAAGTGTTCTAGTCTTGATTTGTGTTAGAGAGGCTAAGAACACAAGATCTTCAAAACCTAGAAAAGGTTTCGTGAGACAAGCCTGCGAAATACCTTGATTAAATTAATTACCCATCACTTAAATTTTTCCTAAGTCTAAGTTAGGAAAAATGGTTAATTAATAGTAATTAATTAAGAAAATGTGAGAATGCTCTAGAAATTCACATGGATTGAGTTTGAGATCTAATCATGGTCGTTGGTTTATCAATGAGAGATTATAAGAGTAGGACGATGGGGATGGAGAAAGACACATTAGGAGAGTGAGCCCTTTGGCATATCGAGCTACCCAGATGCATAAGTCAAGCAGGGAAAAAGAGTTAGAGCCAAAAGGAAGCATAAGATTGAGGAGCATCAGTAGTGAGATTCTGGAGGAGCTTTCTAGTTCCGGATAGTGAGTGGCAGAGAGGTCGAGTTATTCCACTCAGAGGCTGCACATAAGCCTCAAGAAGGTAGTTCGATTCTGCTAAGGAGCAGGGTGATTCAGGGTGAGAGGGGCAATCCTGGGCCATATATCAAGGCATAGGGGCAGCCAGATAAGGGGAAGCCCACACCAGGGTATATAATGTGTAAGAGGGAGTAGTCATGGTACATGAGGTGTCTCGGTCTTGATTTTCCACCCTTCTTTATATGTTTTTTCCTTTTATGAATTTTCTTTAATTAACTGCTCGAGGCTCAAGGATAAGAGCATGATGTGTCAGATATAACGGTGATTACCCCTTTAACATAGGGCGGTTCATTGCCCTCTAGGGGGGTTGGGACAATCATGGGTTCCTGTATGATAAAGGAGGCTCGTCTAGGGCCTATTAAACCAGGGTGATGGCCCTGGGTAATTGGGCAGAGCTCATGCTTTGGCTTTTGCCCACGTGCTAACTATTTTTGTGCCAACCATCTTTTGCATTTTGTGGTACAATTTCTTGTTAAGTGTGGGAATTATGCTTTTTCTTTTTCTTTTAGTTGCTTCAACCTCTGGGGCATCATTCCAGGCCTGACCCAAGGTGGGGGCAAGGGAATAGGGATGCTCACCCCATGTGGACCCATGGGGGCTATGTGGACCTAGGTGGAAGAAATGATGAATGGGAGTATAATGAGTTGAAGGGGAGTAATATATATGGATAAAGGAGCGAGACCATGCACCCAAAGTCGGGGTTTCCCAAGTAGTACCACCGTAGAACCTAATGGTCAATAAAGGAGATCCCACTGGACTAAGATGGAAGGGTAACACCCAAAAGAGATCAAGGGGATAGGAGCACAGACTAAGCCCACTCTTTTCGCCAAATCCCCCCATCAATCCATGCCCATAAGTATCCATGATAAGTAAACCCAATACTCAATTACCAAATGACAAGACATACCTTTGGCTTTGGGAGGCCCACCTTCAAACATATGATCAATACAGATGGGTGAGGGACCATATGGGTGGCTCAAGTAGCAGAGAAATGGCACAACGAGCTATTAAGAGGTTGCAAGGGGCTGTTGGCCACCAATTGAGGCCCATCATGGAGAAATTTTTTCTCCTAGGGATATCACCCACGAAGTGGTGTGTAACAATGCTGAAACACTTGCAGATTCACATGTTGAGGAGAACACTTGTTTGAAGGGGAGGGGCATGTTAATCGCTATATAAGCCCCATGTTAACCCTATACCCCCTTATTAATTGCTATATATTGAGTGATTTCATTTTTATTGTTATATATGCTAGAACCTTTCATGGTCCTGTTTTATTATAATTGTATGCTTTGTCTCTTATATATATATATATATATATATATATAAAGGAGACCTAGTTTTAGGATCAACAAATGTTGTCTTATACATTGTGTTCATTGTAGGTTTGCCCCTCGAAATGGATTGCAATTATTGGTTTCTTATTGTTTCTAAGGTGTTAGGGTCCTATAATAATAGGTATCATAATTTTGAATTGACTATGTTTAGTTTTGTAATATTGTACATACCTTTGCTTTCTGCAAATGTTTTCCTTTATTAAAAAATGAAAAGAGGGTATGTCCTAAAAGAAAAATCAAAGGACTAAAAGAAAGAAAGATCAAAAAAGAATATTAAATATGAACCCCACAAAAAGAAACAAAAATAAATGCTAAAAGTGTTGCACATCCAAATGCCACTACTCTTAATTTACTTTACTTTACAATAAAATTGTGTGCAACTTGTTCAAAATGCCACAATTTATGATAATCATACAGTTTAATCTTGATTATTCATGCATTTAAATTTCATGTCATAATAGTTGGTGAATAAAGATCTGACCAAACCATTTAATTTTGGCAGACCAGTAGTTAGGTAGAGAATAAATGAGCTCATAAGTTTAATTTGAGCCATTGGAAGATATAAGGTTAGAAATAGATTAGTTTGCTTATCAAAAGAAAATAAAAGGGTCAGCAAGCTCAAATGCACCCAATAAAGGAAGTAAAAAATGTTAGGATAAATAATGGGTAGGTAGAATACTTTCACAAGTCATGGAAAGCATAAATTGGTTCATCTTTTATCATTAAAGTTCTTCTAACCATTCCCCCTTGCTAAAATCCCTATTTTCAATCTTGGAAGTCATTTCCCCTTGAAAAAAATCCCTTTCCCCAGTTAAAGACCCATTTCCCTTTGTAAATTCACTTTCCTTTTACTAACTCTGCATTATTGCAATAAAACATGAAAAACCCACTTTTTACATAGTTTTAAATGCTTAAAATGTATCGGGCCCCACTTCAAAAAACCCCTCCCCGATATCATTTTAAAACCTATTCCTAGTGTGTTTCTAACAACCCGCCATCATATTTTCCGACCCCCTTTATATCATTTTAACGTATAGTTATATTTTACATTAACTCCCCGCTATCATTATAAAACCCACATATATATTCCCTAACCCATCGCATATTAATCCCGACCCACCTTACATTTAATCCTTCGCTTGAGAAATTTACCTGACCTCGCTGCTTCAGAACCCGTAATTGATCCTATCACCCGTCAACCGTCCGATTAGCGCCACCCAGATCTAACCACTCCCGAACCCTTTCACACTCCCCACTGTTCGATGTTTAAAACCAATGGCGGGGTGCGAAATGGGTGGTTTCACACCCCTGCTCCTTTGCCACGCAGCACTCCCATAACTTATCGCAACCCCCCATCCTAAAACCACCAATCTGCTTTTCGTGATGCGATAATCTACGAAACTACCTCTGCGCCTTGCGATGAAACCACCGATGTTTAAAACAATTCAACCCTGTGCCATTGCAATAAACCAAAGTTCAAAGTAATAAAACCCCACTTAAAACAATTAATTTACCATTGTTGTTTATTTGCGAAAAGATACCAAAAGCCTTTGGAGACCAGAATTAAAACTTGCTGCTGCCTGAACCTTCTGCAGACTGAATTCAACCATTTTCCAGGTAATCCTAAGTGCCCAACGCCATCAAGTAAACTTATTAATTGAGAATCGATAAATTAAATGAATTGATGGCCTCTCAGAGCATTATATCGGTAACCCTCTGCAACCACCGGTAGTAGATGTTGACCACACTTGTCTAACAGATAAAGACTTCAAAATCAATGATACAGTGTTGATTTCAACCTTTTAGAGCTCCACTGCTGGAGCCATGACAAATTCATTGATCACGCTAATGATATCCACTTCTGGGACTCAAACCTACCCAAATACATATTCCCACAGACCTTTCAGTTCTCAGAACTCATCAGACTCTGCCTGATAAGCTATTTACCCAATGAAAGAGCTTTAGTGACCCCAAACCAAGAAATCCTCTTCACAATCACTGCACAATCCATTAACCAGATGTTACAAATTCAACCACAACTTGATGAAGTTCCATTATCCATTGAAACCCTAACTGAACTCTACTTGAAGCTGAACTTTCCCAAAAGATTCCAAATATTTCATACTTTCCTCCCTCCATCAGTGGAAACCCCTAAAATTAATCCTCCATATTCAGCTTCCATATTTTCAGAGAGAACCAGATAGATTGTTACTATGCTGCCATGTATTTTAGGGTATTTCACTGATGAGCATGTAGATGCATCTATCCTTGGTTTCCTATCCATATTTTGCCCAGGTTAGCCTCTAGCTTCAACCTTCAATTTTGCCCAATACCTATCAGATGCAATCCATGATCAGTTGGTCGAATACCAGAAGGAGTATTCAAATACTTAGTTTTATTTCATATGTTTCTATATTTCCAATCAAAAAGGTTTGCAGTTAGCCTCCAAAAATTGGACACTGAGGGTAATCCCCAATCAGTTGTATTTTGGACATCCTTGATTAGAAAGGATTCCATTGAATTCAGCTATAAAGATTCCATTGATTCCTTTGTTTATCCAGTAGTTAATATGCTAAGCAGTAGCATCCAGCCCAAGATCAGTGAAGAGATAAAGAAGGTGTTACAGTTGTCAGATCAAAGTAAAACAGGAGACTGGTATTTATACCAGAATCATATAGAAATTAGAGTATATGGAAGCCAGCTAACTCCATACAAACTTCCCAAATACCTCCCAATGAGGTTGTTTGCTTTGGAATACATCAAGACAAATCCTGAATTCAGATGAAGTCAATTTCCTATCAGCTAAGAAAAAGACTCAATTCAAGATTAAGAACCAGCTAGGTCCTTTTATTTGCAATAGTAGGAATGCTAGTTAGCAAGCAGAAAAATATTTACAAGATTTCAAATTCAGTAGCAGTTTTAAATGGCAATGTGATCCCTTGGGTGTCATAAGTAAGTTGAGAGTCAAATTCAAATTGACCCCCTTTATTCATGAGTCAAAGGCTGAAGTTGAAAACTATTGCAACCAGTCAAAGTGGTTGGAAAATACTTTACAGGAGATGGAGAACCATGTTGATACTAGTTCCATCCTACTTACTCCAGCCCCACAGGACATAAATGCAAAGAGGGCAAGAGAGGAAGGCTCTTATTTTGCAGAAACCACTTCTGATACTAAGTTTAAGCTTATGTATAGGAAGAACGCAAAACTGAATCCAGTGATAGAGACAGTTGAGATAGTTGATACAATGGACACCATTGAAACAGATATTATTGTCAGAGATGATGCACCTCCAACTATTTCAGAAGAAACACATCGGCCATCTACCTCCAGTGCACAAATCATTCAGAAGCAACACAGTGCAAAAGTTTCATCATTTAGCACACGGGTTAAAGAGAAAGACAGATGAAAGACAATTGAAAGAGAGAGAGTGTAAAAGCAAAGACAGTTGAAAGACTGCCAACGTAAAAGACAGTCAGCGTAAAAGACAACTAACATAAAAGAAACAAACAGATAACATCAATCAAATAAGACAGGGACAACTTCCAGTTAGTTAAATAGGTGTCTCTATCTTATTGCATGAAGATATTTGTTTTCCTTGAATAAATCTTAAATCAGTTGTTAGGATATTTTGTAAAATATTGCATAAATACTTATCCATTCGAAGTATCAAGGGTCGATTAGTGTGGATTTCTGAACATTTTCTATAGCTGATTGATCTATTTATCTGAGGGTCATTGTACCATTTCCAGTTGATAGTCAGGACAAGTAATAAATGCATTTCTTTACAGGATTCATGTGTTGAGCTACTTCAGTGAAGTATATTTCAATTGTTCATGTTGCTTCTCTTAAGTATTCCATAAACTTGCATGCTTTCTAAATTTTAATGTTATAACAAGAATTTTATTTCAAAATTTGTTTAAATACACTCTGTTTTGAATTATTAAACATTTTTATGTTTTCTTTTGATATTTGGTTGAGAGAATCCTTAATTGCTCTCTGATCCCGATTGACCTCCTTCACCTTCCTTCATTATCTGGTTTAAGAAATCCTTAACTGCTCCTCGATCCCGATTGAAAACCACTTCATCATTCAGCCTTGAGATCTGATTTTGCTCAGCTATCCTGCCCTGTAACACTTCTTTTATAATTTGATCATAGCCCAATTTAAAATGGAAAGGCATCTATCCATCTGAATTATTAATTCCACCTATCTGCCAAAACCAATCAATCAATCAAAACAAACCCAATCAAGCATACATAATTCGCCTAAAATATATTAAATCAACAAAGTTAAATCATTAAGAGAGAGCCCTCTCTAAGCATTAGGAAGGCTAGATCCTAATCTCCAAAAGTGGATGATAGTTACCTCTGATATTTCTTTTAAACATCTAGAACAACCCTTAGAAATTTTAGAATGATAATATAAGGCACAATGTTCATAAAAATAAAAATGTGCCACATCTGGATGAGATTCAAAATATTTATAGAAAAAACTAAATTTGACATTTATATTCAAAGCCAATTTAGGTATAAAAGGACTCAATCACTGAGTTAAGAAGGGATGGTTCCTCATGAAAATTAGCCTTACATTGGTATTTCCGTGGAACTGTGTGCCATAAATATTTGCAACCATCCCTAATCATCCATGTCTCTGAAGGACATGCTTAATTGTTTCATTCCTACCACAAAGCGTGATGAAGCAGTTGAGACACCAAGTTTATAAGACTTGGTTTAGTCAACCAAACATTGGTGCAGTGTAAGAGATACCAATGCTTTTTTTTTTCAAAGAAGATTGAGGTTTCAAAATATGTTTGTACCTCCTTAACCAACATCCTTTCAAGATCCCTCAACCTTGCCTTTTGTTCAAGCATGGAACAACTTTAGAGACTTGCCACATAGATGTAGAAGGGTTGGACAGTCTTCCATCTCTAGTACTACTGGATAAACATTGATCCATGGAGTTGCTTTTTAAATGACAACTTGCAGGGATAATTCTACAGATGGCCTGATAAACACTTTTGTTTGATATATTTACATTTTGTGCTTGGATAAGATTCCTAAATTTGATGAGCATCTTGTATTCGATGACATAATAGAAATTTTTGTGGAGAAGGTCCCTTCACTAACATTACATTTATTATTGCCTGTGTTGTCCCCCCTTTTAAGCAGCATATAAAATCTTGGAGAAGATACTTACGAGTTTTCTATGGGAAAAGAAAGGTGGGGCGAAAAGGATTCCTTTGATGGCTTGGGGTATTTGCACTTTACCATGGGATGGAGGGAGATTGTGCATTCTCAACATCAGAGTTCAAGGAGCTACCATTGCTTTTCACTCATCTGGCTATTCAAATGGGGTAATTAACAGGTACAAACAACTTTATTATTATTTATAGAATGGGATATCTATCTTACTTGAAGACGGTCACACGTACCTAAAGAAGTTATAAGATTGCTTAGATCAATTACAAAAGACGAGAGATGGGATATTGTATAGAGAAGGCATCAACACAAGATGCATGCCAATGAAAACTACTCAAATATTGGTGATTGCCTACCCAGTTGCAAGAGGGAAAGGGAAAAGGAAAGCTTGAGCACTAAATATTTGTGCTGCTCCATGGTTGATTCCTAAACTGGGACCCCTATCATGCCCATGATTGATTCCTTAATTGGAAACACTGTTTTTCCCATGATTGATTCCTAAATTGGGACTCCTGTTGTGCCCATAATTGATTCCTAAATTGGGAGCCTTGTCATGCTCATGATTGATTTCTGAATTGAGATCCTTTTTGTGCCTATGATTCCTAAATTTGGGACAATGTCATACCACACTTGGACCTAGTGCTGCAACCATTCTTTACGTAACTCAGGTTATAGTGTTATGCGTTGCAACTTCGAAGGCTGCTAAGACTGTGATCTAGGACTGGTAAATGTGTATAAATCAGTGCAAATTTGTAATGGAAGTAGCAAAAAAGTTAACTGGGAAATATTTAGGAATTAGAAATCCAGTAGTTAGCTGGATCTCTATAGTCCAAGAAGCAGATGTAAATGGTGGGGTAAAATTTTTTCCCAAAAGAATGCATATTGATTTATATTAGAAGAAAAAACTGGATTTTGGGCCAGGATCGTTTTCTTCATGTTCCATAAAGGCACTACTTTCAGAGGTCCAAAATATAGAGAATCTATTTTTATGACATCATTTTCCTTCTATTCTAAATAGATGCTGACTATAAACTCGACAAAAAACTCCTAAAAACATTCTATATCTGCATAACATTAGAAAATTTCAAAAGAAATTACAAGATTATTTGTCAAAGTAGACTCCTGGTATGCTGGTCTTGCCATACAGCTGAGTCCCTATCCTATCCAGCTGTTCTGGTCTCTCGAATGCGTTTGGGCTTTCTCTGTCAGGTTCATTGCTGGTTCCAAGCACGTCCACGCTGAACAGAGCTCCACTGCTGCCATTTTCTTCAAACTTTGCCACCTTGATATCCAAGGCGGTCATCTCAACCCAGATTTCAGCTTTAAACTGCTCCAACTTTCCCTGCAATAATTCATGCTTGGTGTTCTTAAGCGGTTGATATGATTTTTGCTCATGCTCCTCCAAAGTGTTCTTCTGTTGAATGAATGGTAGTTCACAGCCCTTGAACTGATTCTAGCAACCTTGCCAACAACCTATTGGTTTTAATCTGCTCGTCCTCATGTAACTGTTCTCCCAAGCTTTCCATAGCTAGATTGTAATACTCCTCGTATCGAGCTTCAAAAGGGGAAGGCCACCTCTGTTCACAGCTGTGAGTGCTCAATAGCAGCGTGGTGCGGGATAGGAGCACAACACAAAGCCATATATATCCAGGCCTCCTCCATAAAATGCCTCCATGGATCATTGAAATACAGAATTACTAAATACATGCTTAGACCTGTAGACAAGTGAATCCGTGATTAGACCTGATGCTCTCTACACTCGTGTTAACATTTTCCAACCTTGCTGCACTGAAACCTTGTGCCACTTGTTCTCCAATTTCATTATCTTAGGTCACCGGATGTTAATGCAATTTAGACAACGGTTCATTCTCTCCATGTTGTGTGGCCAAAAAATTAATGAGTGCCCCTGATCCTTAAAATTCTGTGCCAGCTTTCGAGCTATTAACCATATGTTTGATGATAGAGGTGTGCGGACAAGATCCACCATGAAGATTGGTTCAATTATTTGGCTTGAAGGGCAATTATATTTTTTATATAAATGATAATGATTGAATTCGTTGATCATGGAATGGGTGAGTTGCAAAGCCTTTCATGATCCAATTCTAATTTCGCTTGCTCCAGTGTAACTCCCTTATTGGCCAATGGATCTGCCATTGTGTTCAGTTGTTTGTAAAAGAATTTGATTTGCTTGAATTGCATAGTTTGCAAAATGATCCTTTGCAGGATGGGGGGAGAAGCTATGCTATGCAATCCTTTAACTTTCGACATTTGGCGTATTACAATCATTGAGTCTCCAAAGACTATTATTTTGGTTATTTTCTTTGCCAATGCGATTTCCAGTCCCTGCCAAAGCAGAAGGTATTCAACTTGGTTATTGGTTGCCATTCCCAACCCCAAGCGTATTGAATCTCTATTTGTAATTTTGTTCATTGGGGCATAGGGTAACCCCTCCCACTCCTGCCACCCTTTGGTGTGGTAATCTTAAAAAAAACCTGAAAATGGATTTTCTAGAAATCCTTGTGTAGGTCCTGAGCATGAATGTTTTAGTCCGAGTTGTCTTATTTCTCTACGATTAAATCTGATGTTTGTTTTGTGATGCATATTATGAATATATACTAAAGATGTGCTGTAATATTCCCTTTTTTGGTGTCACCTATGATAGGGTTAGGTTGGACTTCCCGAGTTAGGAGCAGACAGGTCACAGATACAAATTGGTGCTATCAACTGGCTCAGGGGATTTTTGGAGGAGTTTTGAGGAGTTTCCATGGTGTCCGGTGGCATTTGCTTGATATATTCCATCATCCAAGCAGTTTGGCTTTCGTTTTGGTGCATTCCGACAACTTTCGGAAATTTGAGTTATTTGTGGACTTAACTCAGCTGATTATGCTCAAAGTGGCATTCCAGGAAGAATACTTGATGGAACACCTTAGTGTAATAGCTCATTGGAATTGGGACGAAGATACCTACATGATGGGACGATTGGGCATGAGTTTCAGTGACCAGAGGAGACATGGTAGCCAATTTACTTTTTTCTGCATTAAAAAGGAATATTTTAATAAGAGGGAAAAGTGCACCATGAATAAAATAATAATAAAATAATGCTCTAGAAGGCTCCAAGAGATCTATAAAAGAAAGGGAAGAGGCCGTTGAGGGATATCTTTGGATCATATCATGTTATTGTATGAGAGGTGTGAGATGTGGTTCTCTACTTCAGCGGTAGCCCCATGACAGAAACCCTCGGGTGATTTGTGAGTGTTGGACAAAAACCCAACTCTCTTGAGGAGGCTTCACTCAGAAGTTTCGCAGAGCTTCAGAGATTGGTGTGAGGATCATTCAAATCTTCAATTTGTGCTTTATCATCTTCAGTGGGTTCAGTGACAGCTGTTGCCGAAGGGAGAGTGCAGTAATTCAGTTTTGAGGCCAGCACAGTGCAGCAGCTAATCTTAGTGGCCAGTTCTCTATCTCAGCTATTTTGGGTCCGATGTATTTGTAACCCCAGTTATTATCTATAATAAAATGTTGAGATTCTTCCTATTTGATGTGTTGATAGATTGCAGTGCTTATGTGTTTATTTTACATGGAAATCTTCTGTTGAGTAAATAGTGATTTTACGACATATTGTAGAGTTGAGTTATTTTGCTGCATTTATAATTAAAATATCCCATCCGGGATATTACAGTGGTATCAGAGCCTCGATCTTGGCTCAGCCTGCATGTTTGGTAAGAAGGGCCTACACAGTCATTGGAGGAGGCTCATTTGTGGGAGCTACATTGGTGGGATTTTAGAGCTGGGGTGTTGGGAGATTGATAGGAGAGCCATATGAGGAGGTTGGCTGGGATTTTGGAGAGCAATGATTGATAGTAACAGCTGCAATACCAAAAAACGAAATTGGAAGAGGGCCAAACTACAAAGGGTCATATTTTGAAGGTTGGAATTAGAAGAAACCCTTTTTGGGTTTTTTAGGTTTTGGGCAAGGATCACCTTCTCAATTTCCTAGAATTTTCTGAGCAATTTTAAGTGGGTAAATTGGAGGCCGTAGTCAGGCAACAGTGTAGTCTTGGAGCAACAGTGCAGTTTCTGGAGGAGCTTGCTATTGGAGTGGTTGGATTTCCTTGCACTTATCACTTGGTGCTTGTAGCTTGCCTTGTGCAAGTCCAGCTAAACCACTGTTACTTCCATATATGTCGTTGAAACAATGAAGTTTTTAAAACAACTCCTAAATCAACATAGCAGTGCCTTAGTGGGTTGCAATCTAAACCAAAGACCAAAAAGATTAAACAATGTAGAATTTAGTTCCTTGAAACAAAACAACAGACTCTTCTCCAAGAAGGTACATAGTTTATTCCAACAAAGGCATCCGAGAAATTTACAAAAGGAGGAAGAAGTGAGAAATTGGTTTTATGCACTTGGGATGGACTTAAAGAGTGGAAGATCAAAAAATGATTTTCCCATGTTAGAGAAACTAGAATCCTACCTTTCAAAGGTAGAGCAATCTGATTGGAGTTTAAATTGGGCTTTGGAGCCATCTATGCTTACATTGGTACAAGCTAGATTCTTGGAACATCCAAGTGAGAGAGTCAAGCTTATAGCTGCCTCTTGTTTCAGTGATATTTTGAGGATAACAACACCCTTCCCTCCCTACAATGATGACATTATGAAAAGAATTTTCAGACTAATAGTAGGAACCTTTCAGGATTTAGACAACTGTGCAGGCTCTACATTTGGGAGGAAGCTTAAGGTTTTAGAAGTCATGGCCATGACCCGGACTCATGAGATCATGTTTGACTTTGAGTGTGATGGCTTGATTTTGCAGATGTTCTAATGCTTCTTTAGCATTAGGAGACATCATTCTGACACAGTCATAGCACACATGTAGTCCGTCCTGTCGTCATGTATGGGAGTTTGTGAGGCCATTTGCTGGGAGTTGTAGACCAGGTTATCGAGCATTTGGAGGAGAGAGCAGTTGGTCTCACTTGCTGCTTATGAACTAGCCCAAGGTCTGGTTGAGCAGAACATTGAGCTTTTCAGGAGACAGTTGACCAGGGAGGAGCTATTCCAGTATGGTGGATCATGCAACAGAAATGAATTGAGGAGGAAGGGACTTTGCTTCATTTGCAAAGGACCATGGGGGCCTAATCACTCATGTTTGAGAGATGCAGATGAGGTGGCAGAGGTAGAGCAGGTAGACGTTCCTTCTGTATGTTAGGATGAGGACTCTTCTCCAGATGAGTCCATGGGATCAGATGATGATGCTTCTGGGGAGCGAGAGCGGTCATGCGGAGTTGACGGTAGTAGGCCAGAGCTACATTCTAGTGTGCAGGGTGAGCAGTCAGGCGACTCTACAGGAGATACTTTGGGTGATGAGTCACTTGTGACAATTCAGCCAGAGCAGCATATGATGGAGCTCGAGTCAGCAGAGGAGGATACTATGCACATCATGCATGATATTCCTTTGGGGGAGAGCTAGATGGAGGCTTACATTTAGTCTATGATGGATATGCAACTAACCTTGGGGATAGCCACTGAGGAGGAGCAGTCAGATGCACAAACACCGAGTACGGTGACAGCAGTTGCAGATCCATATCCTCTAGAGATGTTGGAGGTTGATGGGATAGTTTTGCAGGGGGCTAGGTGACAGTAGGAGCATTACATTTCCGATCAGGAGAGGGATGAGTTGTTGGAGATGGTGGAGCATCCATTGTTGGGCTGACACACTGATGAGGTATAGATAGATGCACATGCAGTCAACAGAGTTGTAATACTTTCAGGGAGTAGCACTCTCCAGGAGTACATCGATGGGGCTTGCATCATATCTTGCCCACTCTGGTCTATTATAGAGGGAGGAGCCTTCTTCTATAGGCAGATTTAGTTGGCAGACGGGACAGAGCAACGTGAGTTGATTATGAGCTAGCGACAACTCTCTAGGCATGTTCCGTATGTGGTTGACACTACATTGGATTCTTCCTCCAAGATAGATTGGCGAGAGATCATGAGCTGGTACCCTCTTGATGGTACAATTGTCTTCGTAGGAAGCACAACAGAGTAGGGGCCCTTAGACATAGTAGATGTTACAGATCCCAGCTGGCAGTGGGGTACAGGTCGTCATTTATTCAACACTCCATCCCGATTTTAGGAGCGCAAGATCAGCATGCGATTGAGTCAGGACTTGGATTGGAGAGAGAGGTGATGAGTTGGTAAGTAGTTGGTGGGGCAACATATGCAGTTAGAGGTACAACACAATAGGAGCCAGGGAGCGTTGATGCTTGTTGGTGGTCTTCACCTCTTAGAGCATCATCTATAGCCCAAGGCAGTGTGCAGTCCGAGCCGTGGGACTTGGGCGATGATTGGCCATGGTGGCGTTGGGGTTTGGGAGGATTGTTTGTTGACAGATACAGGGAGAGATCAATTTGGGATCCCGGCAGTGAGGGGTCTATTCCGTGTGGCTTGACATAGGTGCATAGCTACACCCAGGGGTTTGTATGGGATCCAGGCATTGGGTCTCAGTTACATCGGGCCAACAGGGTGGCCCACATATTTGAATTGCTTGAGGGCAAGCAATCTTGGCACGGAAGGTCTGTAATATTCCATTTTTTAGTGTCACCTACGACAGGGTTAGGTTGACTTCCCGAGTTAGGAGTAGACAGGTCAGGTACAGATTGGTGCTATCAGCAAGCTCAAGGGATTTTTGGAGGAGTTTTGAGGAGTTTCCATGGTGTTCGGTGGCATTCGCTTGATATATTCCATCATTCGAGCAGTTTGATTTTCGTTCCGGTGCATTCCGTCAACTTTCGAAAATTTGAGTTATTTGTGGGCTTAACTCAACTGATTACGCTCAAGGTGGCATTCCAAGAGGAATACATGATGGAACAACTTAGTGTAATAGCTCATTGGAACCGGGACGAGGATACCTACATGATGGGACGGTTGGGCATGAGTTTCAATGACCAGAGGAGACATGGTAGCCAATTTACCCTTTTCTGCATTGAAAAGGAATATTTTAATAAGAGGGAAAAGTGCACCATGAATAAAATAATAATAAAATAATGCTCTAGAAGGCTCCAAGAGATCTATAAAAGAAAGGGAAGAGGCCATTGAGGGATATCTTTGGATCATATAATTTTATTTTAGGAGCTTCAGGGATTGGTGTGAGGATCTTTCAGATCTTCAACTTGTGCTTCATCATCTTCAGTGGGTTCGGTGACAACTGTTGCCGGAGGGAGAGCGCAACAGTTTAGTTTTGAGGCCAACGCAGTGCAGTAGCTCATCTTAGTGGCCAGTTCTCCATCTCAGCTATTTTGGGTCAGATGTATTTGTAACCCCAGTTATTATTTATAATAAAATGTTGAGATTCTTCCTTTTTGATGTGTTGATAGATTGCAGTGCTTATGTGTTTATTTTACATGGCAATCTTCTGTTGAGTAAATAGAATATTGTGGAGTTTAGCTATTTTGCTGCATTTTTAATTAAAATATCCCATCTGGGATATTACATGTGCCAAAAGCACTTGTGGTAGAAGGTAACAAAGTCTGAATTCTGTCAGCATATTGGTTCCCAGATCATTGGTAATAGAGCTACGGAGTGGACTCAACAGGACATATTATGACTTTAGAACAAATCCGGTGCCATAAATATCTTCATGTATTTCCTTGAATTTCACATGTTTAGATTCATAATGTGTTAGTTATTTTATTTATTAAAAGGTCTAGTTAGTTACAATGTCAAGAAAGATATGTAATTTTCTTGTTATCCAGTACTTCATTAAAAAATTATTTTGATAGTCTTTAGCACTAAGTTGTTTAGTTAAGGAATGCCTCTTACTAGGATTTTTTAAACACATTATCTAGAGTTTGAGTTTTACAGGTATTTTGTGCTCAATGCAAATAAATATTTTTCTTTAACTCTTACAGTGTTTCAGAGTTGTGCAGCATTAAGACCTTATATTGCACATATAGATGACATTTATAAAGATTTCACTTCCTACAAAGTTCGTGTGCCAGTAACTGGTGCAATAATTTTGAATGAGTCTTATGAGAGGGTATGTATGGTGTTGTGAAAGAGACTTGGGCTGTTATACATTCTATTTAGGAGCAATTGTTTATAATTTTGATTCCATTGGTGACAAATTTATACTATTCCCCTTTGAATCTTGATGTCGGCTAGTTCCATTAATGCCATTTGTAGAACTTTGCTCTCTGATTGCTTATAATTTATTAGATGAACCTGATTTGCATGCACATTTTCTCATTATTGTAATTATATTTGGCAAACTTTGAAAGTTAAGGTAATTCCTGCATAGTGTTTTTTTTTTTTTCTATAAAAAGAATAGAGGTTAAAACTGGTGATCGATGCTGAAAAATTGTCGTGTTTAAGATTTAGCGGCAAATATACTCAACATATATCCTTTAAAAATAATTGTTCACATACAACTTTAATTGGCCCTTGTTAATTGAGACTTGCTTGCTGGAAAGTGTATTCATCTATTGATTTATTTCAGAATGTGTGTCAATGACATTTTCAAGACAGTAAAAATTAATGCAAGATGACTTTGATTTAAGAGTGATAGTTAAGACCCAGTGAAACTCTTATGTATAATATGCATCTACCTAATTTGTTGAATTTGTTAGAGAGGCCTAGAACTTAAATCCTTTGGTGACATAGATTCTGCTAGGTTAGGCAATCAAGTTAGCTCCGCTCCTCACTATTTGATTGCTATTCAGTTGCATATGATTGGTCTTTTCGATGACCTTCATGTGAACAGTTTAATTGATCGGGTTTTCAACCCACTCACTTTGGTTAGTATCCGATTCATACACCAGAATTTTCAAGAGTCATTGATTTTCTGCATCTTTGGTTGGCCCATTATTAAGGCAGCTTAGGGAAGCTAGTGTTTATTCTCTACATATTTGTTAATTTTCAATTATGTCAATATTTATTTCCCTTCTTTTTCCTTATTAGATTGTTTCAAAGTTGCATTTCTTTCCTTATTGGATGCTGCTCTATTTTCATAGGTAGTATCCATATCTTTTAAAATGTGTCTGCTTTACGTAAATTGTATTTCCTGAACTTGCTTTCTGAATATTTTTTGCATCTATGGTGACACGGTGACTTGAATGCACAGCAGCATTTAACTGGCCATGTGCTAGTACAATGGAAGATACTTTTAACTGAGGCAAAAAAGCAGAAAGAAATTCTATTAATGTTCGTAGATGTTCAAAAGGGAGCCAATTGTATTCACAATTTCTGGAAGTGTTATATAAAATCAATGGAGAACATTTTCCAATTCTACTTGATAATGGATATCTCTAAATTAGTGTTATTATACTGACTTTGATCAGAGTTGGTTTTCCACAAGATTTTGAAGCTGCTCAGACTTGGATTGGAATCGACCATTGACTTGGTAAACAACTTGGCTGAGTAAAAAATACATAAAACATTCAAATTTTAATAAAAAACCTCGGTTCATGTACATCAATGTAAATCTAAACAATTAGACACCAAACATTCAAAGTTTACTGATTTATTTTGTGCGCAGGGTTGGAAATAGGAAAAACTTCATTGAGATACATAAACTCTACGTTTCAAGAAGCATAAAATTAATGTTCCAAAAGAAAATACATAGACATTAAAGGTTTAGATAGCCTCTAGTTTCCAAAATCATGAAAATATTTTCTAATAGTAAGTGTTGAGATCTTTGGACAACACCAGGGCTAACAATTTTGAAGCATTTAATCAAAAGTCTAAATCTGAAATCTGACAGTTGACTCATTACACCAACTTGGCCGTATGGGGGAATTTTAAGTTTGTTTTCTCTTGCGTAATGGATTTAGCAACTACTGCAATTTGATCTTTTAAATCAGTTAGCACCAATAAGCAGAAATCTGCCATAGGCGGCATTTCAGCCTATGTATCCACATCAGTTATTCTCTTACCAAAATAGTTTCATGCAACTTTCCCTATGCACACAAATGTCAATAGTTCCATGTATGACCCTTTTCCTTTCTTGAAGCCATGGGATCTCCGTCAATCTACTAAGCTTAATCTACATAGTTGATTAAACTACAAGAATTATTGTTCTACTATTAAGCCATTTGATGTATGTTGTGTTACCTCCATATTGTATGTGGCCTTGTCCCAAATTGAAGAACCTGCCCAAGCAGGCTGCATTTGGAGGATTTGTATCTTGATGGCTATTAGTTTTGTTTTCTCTTGCCTACTTTCTTGTGGATTATCATCTTGTACTGGCACCATTATTGCACATTTGGAGGCTTGCGTAGTACATTTGGATATTGATGGAGTGCTAGGCTTGATGAGGGGTCTTACACTTGGTTCACTCATTTGTTGACACTTTGCATATTCATGGAGAGGGATACCCATCGATTCAGGGATTTCCCTAAGTTTTGTTGCTTGATGCTTGATTTCATCCTCGTTTAGACAGTGCACCCTCACCTTAGGGCGCATGCTTTGGAGAGTGTTTTGCATTAGATTGTTGAGATATGCTTTGGAGGAATGCCTTAGAAGCCTCTAGCATTAAAATTGGTTGATCATTTTATGGTGGATGTTATATTACTTGAGAAGCACTCCACTCTAGAGTGTTTGCATTGGGATCCTTGATGGTTGTCGAAGATGATTAGATGTTTTCTTGAGGAGTGCTTAATGTTTTTAATATCGGTCATTTTGACTTGGACTTGGACTTGGTTTGGCTCTTTGGCTGGTTTGGGAATAGTTTAATACTGAATTGGTTGAACTTGTTTGAGTTTGTACCTACTTGATTTGATTGGTTTAGTAACAAAATGGTCCAGCTCGATTGAATTCGTACCTAGTACCTACTATTGATTCGATTGGTTTGGTATCAAACTGGTCCAACTCGACTGAGTCCATACCCACTTAGTTGAGTTGGTCTGCTTGTTGATGATTGTAGTATTTGACAGGAACTTTTGCACAGGTCTAAGTGTCTAGAGGTGTGGAAGTCATCCAAAGCCTTCAACCTTAGCAAAATGAAATTTAATTAAAGGATTAATTAAAGTGAAGTTCTTTTATAAAAAGTGAGTTTAATCTAATGAAATGCAAAGGTTTTTGCATTAATGAATTAGATAGATCTTAACCAAAGTTAAATCGCGATGTTTTCAAAAAATCACGATTTTTTCAACAAAACGATTAAATCGGCGATGTTTTGCACGATTTTTTGAAAGAATTGCTAATCGGGAAAAAATCGCGATTTTTTGGTAAAAATCGTGGGCCCATCAAACAGCAACCCTATAAGTTCAAAAATCGATTTTTTTTTTTTTTTGTCATTTTGCAGCCTTCTCATTTTCCTGACACACCCTGTTGGTAGTTAATGGTAATGTTAAACTCTTAAAGTAAAATAAATTCTAGTTTCTCCATATGAAATCCAATGAGGTCGAACCCACTCTTAAACATCCTGAGTCATTTTCATCCTTTTACCTAAATTTTTAACATTACCATGAAATGACTCGGGATGTTTAAGAGTGGTTTCGACCTCATTGGATTTCATATGGAGAAACTAGAATTTTAGATTTCACTCAAAATTCAGCAGACTTAATGGTTTTCAGGGTTTCATGGTTTGGGGATTTGCATTGTTCCATTTGATTCTATTATGTGTAAGGGTATGAGATTGGCATTTGATCAAGAGTATGAAGTCCTTTAAGAACCTTGATGTTGGTGGCATTGATTGTTGAACTTTGTTGATGTTGGTGGTATTGATTGTTGAACTCCCCTATTGTGGCCTTAACAAGAATGTACCCTTCACTCAAAGGAAAACAATTGGTTAGGCATGTTAATCTTTTTCTACTGCATTTTAAGGTTGAGGAGATGAACCCTTCACTCAAACCAAAATCATTGGTTAGGCATGTTAAACTTTTTCAATTTCTATCATGTTATAAGGTTGAGCAATCCAAGTATGAAGACTTTGAGCTAGATGATGTTTATGTATCTCTTGTTGATGATCCCATTTCTAGTAGCGATGAATCAATGATGAGTTTCATGAGGAGGAGGAGAAGGAGCAACAATAGGAGGAGGAGGAGCAACAATAGGAGGAGGAGATGACACCACCTACCCCTGCTACTGGTAGAGGACGTGGTCTACCTCCTTTAGCTCCTAGTGCTTCAGGATCTGGAGCACAACAGAGTCCATTGCCAGCCCCGCCAACTTCTTTGTCTAGAGGGAACGCTGTTACATTTTCTCGCAAGAGGGGCAGAGGAAATCAATAGTATAGGTTATTTGGTGCATTCCTTTGTATATAACATTATGACTCATGATATGAGATACATTATTATATTTTTTGTTGATATTTTGAGGTTGAGTTGAGACTCGGGACTTAGTATTCAGGACATGATTCACTATTATGTGTGATGTAGCACTAGACATGATATTACACGTCTTATATATTAGTTTTTTTTTTCATATTTATGTGTCAATGCATTTATTTTATGTTGTGGGTGCTTTAGATATTAAAAAAATTGAAAAAAAATGAATATTTTTGTATGTGCCGATTTTTTCCCGATTTTTACCGATTTTTACCGATTTTTACCGATTGTTTTCCCGATTTTTACGATTTTTTTTCCGATTTTTTCCCCTCACCGATTTAATCCCGATCGCGATGTTTGCAACTTTGATCTTAACCGCTGATCTCAAGTGAATTGAGGTTTAATGATTAATCTCAACTGTCAATCACTTGGAGATTAGGGTTATGGATTTGGTCAATACTCAAGATTATAAAAGCAAGGCTAGGTGAAGGAGAACGACATGCTTAAAGTATTTTTAACAAGAGTGATAAAGGAATTTTGCTCCAGTGTTCAAGAGACGGATAAAAAACGCACTCTCAGTAATGCAGTTCAGAGGAGGATAATATAGCAATTTGGAGAAAAAGGAAAAAATACTCAACAACCAAAAATTCAAGGAGAAAGTTCTTGGTAGCAGTACAGCCAAGTGTGGGCAACTGGCAGGCTTTATAGGCTTTATTTTTGTGCAGCAGGGCTGCAGGTCTGTACAACAGTAGAGCTGGAGGCTGTAAAACACGTGTTGGTCCATACAGCACATGTGTGGCTCATACAACAAGGCTGTGGGCCGTACAACTGAATGTGCAGGTTGCAGACACAGCAAGCAGCAATTCAGGGGCTGTATAGACCGTATGGATAGTGTAGCAGGGGTTCTTTTTAGCTGGCAAAATTGCCTGGTTTGCCGTAACTTATAATTTTTCCAGTGGGCAGTTTATTTCCTAGATTGGGAAAGCCCTTGTATGTTGATATTATTTTTAATGAACAACAGATTTGAAGGGCAGAAATATTTTGTGTGCATTTGTGAGATTGGTTTAATTTGCTTCCACCGAATTTTAATTTTATTTACCAGTTAAAATCCATTTAGTGCATTTTATTTAGTAAGCTGTTGTTTAGATTAATTTATAGCAAGTAAATTACTAGGAAATAACTTTCCAGCTGCTTGGGTTAAGGAAATTTAACACGACTCCCTCACTGCGACATAGTTTGAGGAGAAAATCAAAATTTTTAGAATATTTTTACCTAAACCTAGTAGGAGTAGACATCACACTAGGAATGGCATAAGCAGACACTAGCTGTGTAGCTTGTGCTTCTACTAGTGCTACTACTCCAGCTGTAAATATCTTAAGGTGTTCAACGAGTCTAAAGACTCTGAGGCAAAGGATGATCTTGTAGTTCATGCCAAGGAACCCATTTCTAGTAATGGTGATGTGTTTCATGATTAATCGTGTTAATCAATGATATGTAGTAGCCCAATAGCTTTTACGATGTTAATTGGACACTAGAAGCCATTTAGAGCTGAATTGACTATGTATTTTGTTTCTGATATGTATTGCACTCGGTGCCATTTTGATACATTCACCCTTATGTGGTATCTATATGAGTAAACTTTGCATATTTTGTCTCTAACAGTTTGGGATAATTTAAAGTAGATTTTTTCATTAAAATCCAACTATTTTATATATTTTTAGTAAACCAAGTCACAAAATTCTGTAGGAATTTATAGGGTAAGTTCCTTAGATAAAAAACCGAAGGTCGCCGCTTACAAACAGATCACAAATCAGTACACCAGTATATCACGTGGTTAAAACCCTCCAAGAGGGAAACAGTGCACGCCCTGAGCCAACACGACCACTTCAGGCAATTTATTAATATAAAAAAGAAAGATTACATATGTTTCTCTCATAAACGGTTACCAGACAAATGACCCTCTATGCTCTTTAAATAGAGATCATGGACCAATCGGGTGTTAAGCCACGGATCAAGCCTCGTTAATACCGAGGAGAGAGTGAACTGTCGGATCACTACAAATCGTGATCGTCGGATTATAAGTTACAAATGTACATAGTAAAGAAACACACTTTACCTAACTCTACACTAGACCAAGTTATACTTAACTATTTCCTGTGTGTCAGACTATCTTAACATCCCCCCTTAAGAACAACTTGGGATAGGGTTGAAAGATTTACAAAGGTGACACAAAAGGAACCTATTTCCTATGTGTCGAAATATCTTAACATACCCCCTTAAGAACAACTTGGGATAGGATTGAAGGATTTACAAAGGTGACACAATAAGAGAAGGAAGGAGGAATTAGAGCCTATTCCCCCTTAATGATAACTTTCCTGAACTCTAAGCATGGATCGAAGTTTGGTAAACTTTGCTTTTGTGAGAGCTTTTGTAAAGATATCGACTACTTGATCATTGGTTGGACAATACTGCACTTCAGGAACACGATCATGAATGAGCTTTCTGATAAAGTGTATGTGGAGCTTAATGTGTTTCATACGTTGATGCTGAACTGGATCTTTACATAGCTGAATGGCGCTATGATTATCACACCAAAGTGTAGTTGGATGTTGTTGATGAAGACCAAATTCAGATAGGATCTGACGAAGCCACATGGCTTCCTTGCTGGCTTCAATGACACCACGATACTCTGCTTCTGTCGAAGAAAGAGATATGGCACTTTGTTTCTTACAAGACCAAGTGATAGGTCCTGAATCAAGAGTGAGTACATATCCTGTAGTAGACTTTCGATCATCAGGGTCACCAACGCAATCAGAATTTTGAATCCAATCAACAATGGAGATGCTCCTGCACTATAATGAATCCCGAACTAAACTGTAGCTCGAATATATTGAAGTATTCTTTTCGCTGCTTTCCAGTGACTTTCATGAGGTTGGTGCATAAACCGAGTGACAAGACCAACGACAAAGGAAAGGTCAGGACGTTTATGGGTTAGATACAGAAGTTTACCAACAAGTTGACGGTATAAGGTAGCATCAACTTCAGGAGTAGTACAAGTGATTGAAAGCTTGACTCCAGACTGAAAGAGAGAAGGGGTTGGCTTACAGTCTTCCATGTGAAAGTGGTGTAGAAGATCATAGGCATACTTGGACTGAGAGAGGGTAATACCTTCTTTGGATTGCAAGACTTGAAGACCAAGGAAATAATGCAAGTGTCCTAAGTCTGTCATTTCAAACTTCTTTGTTGAAATTTGGGTACTGGAGGACAAGTGGTTCCCTAAGGCTTTGATCTTTGGCCTAGAGAAAAGTGTGCAAAAGAATTTAACTTTTTCTCCTAAAGTGACTTTATAAGTGATAAAGTCAAATCTAATTTTAAAGTGACTTTAAGTGATAAAATTATTAAGTCTAATTTTGAAGTGACTTTAATAAAGTAAATGTGAAATTAGAAAAGTGAAAAGTGACTTTGGAAATAAATGACTTTATTAATGTGGGGTGAGTTAAAAAATAGAAAGTGATATTTAAATGCACTTTTAATCTCATCCCTAGATCTAAAGATATTTCAGCCATTGGATTTAGGGATTCCCCAAAAGTCACTTAGGGTTAGGCTCTGTTTTAAAAAACGGCCGGCTCAACTCCGACCAGGCCTGGTCGATCGAGCCATTACGCTGGCCGGTCCGACCAGGTACAAAACCAGCTAGGTTGGCTGGTTTGTTACCGAGCCGGCCGGTTTTTGTACCGGCTCGGCCGGCTCAGTAATAAGCCAGCTAACCAGGCTTGGCCCGAGTTAACCAGGCCGAGCCAAAACAGCTGGTCGATGGGCCCAAAAAAAGCGATTTTGTGGACTTCAAACCGGATTTTAATCCACTGTTAGGTTTGTTTTTGTTTTGTGTTAGGTTTTTTTTAGGTTGACCACAGGTTTAGCAGAAAGGGACTCAAGAGCAGAATTTGGACATTCAAAAGATTGAAAATCTGGCAAATAATCCTTTTCTGTTAGTTACCATGTATTTTCCCAGCAGATGACAGGATCCGAACATCTGAAAGATCTGGAATTCAATACAAAATTCTTTTCCATCAAGTATCGGGAGTTTTCCCATTTGTTGACAAAATCTGGACATTCAGAGGCTGTTTATTGACAAAATTTAGACATTCGGAGAATCCAGAACTTCTCAGTTTATCCAGATCTGAAGTTTGGAAATTCAGAACTTAGTTAAATTGTGTTTTATGAAAAGCACCTATTTGGAAGTCCGAAAATCTGAAACTTATTTAAATTGTGTTTTTATGAAAAACTTGAAGGACACGTGGAGCCATTTAATTTGGAGTATGATGTGGCAAATGAAGTATCATTGATGACATTGTAGTTTGGACAAGGTTTGATGTCATTGACATGGGCTGATGTGGTATGCCAACATGGTGTAATTATGTGTTATTGCAATGTAGAAGAGTTGTATTGGTTAACATAGCACTCGCACAACGGGAATGATGTGGAGGTGATGAAATGGGGCCGAAATTCAGGAATCCAGCTCTTTGTAAAAGGGGCCTTTTTGAAAAAAATTGGATCTGAAAATTGGATCTCTATATCATTATCATGTATTGGTCCTTGGACAGTGCACTGGGTGCAATTTTGATATAATGGATATATTCATGAGCCTACTTTGATCATATGTTGTCTTTTGTCTATATTGTAATGCTTTGTGTTTGGAAACATGAATAAAAATCTTTAAATTTATGTTTTTGTACAAAAAATTTAATATTTAATGTATTTTTTACAAAAACCGAGTCATTGAAACCGAGTCGACCGAGTCATTACCGATTCCGAGTCATTACCTCGGCCTGGTAGCTGACCGATTCCGTTTTTTAAAACATTGGGGTTAGGTTAAAGGAGGAAAAAAGGGAAAAGATCATTGAGTCTTTCATGAGCAGATTGAGAGAGGAGGAGAGAAAGCAAGGGAGACATTTTTGAGCAGTGAGAAGAAAGAGGACAACAATAAGGAGATTCAACAAATCCGTACAGCAAAGCAAGAGCATAGTTTTCAAGGCAAGTGGGCACGAAAATCGAGGAAGGGAGAACATCATTTATTGCCGCCATATTGGCACATTTTTTGAGGTCTGTACAACAACAAGGAGGTACTGTTTTTGAGGTCTGCACAGCAGAAACAGGCACAGAAACCAAGGTAGCCGTACACAGAAATCGAGGCAGCTATACAACAAGGAAATCGAGGCAGCTATACAACACAGAAATCGAGGTAGCTGTACCGCAATTTTGAGGAAGCCGTACAAAGCTTTCGAGGAGGCCGTACAGTTGTTTCGACACAATTTTCTATGCTGTCAGTACAACATTTAATGTTGTACATTTCTCTGTAAATTTCTGTTTTGCATTGGCACGAAAATCAAGGTGGAGTTTGTGCACGCTTTTCGAGATAAGTACATTTGTGAAGTTGCTGTAATTTTTACTGTGTTTTTTTGTTCACTGTAAAAGAATATTCAGAAATAAAGAGAAGCTTTTGAACTGGTTTTCCCCAAGAGTTGTCGGGGGATTTTCCAGGGTCATATTGACCAAAAATCAATGTGTCAAATTTTTGTCTGTGGTTGATATATTTTCCGAGTTTTTATTTCTGCATTTTGAGCACTGTAAAATTTCTAGAATTTGTGTTTTCAGAAAATATTTATGTTTCCAACTTGTTGAATGTATGGTTATGAGGATGGGCATTTAACTATATGGGAGTAATAAAGAGAAACTGAAAACCGGAGTGGGTTATCAAATTTCTACATTCTTTTTGAGGTTAGACTTCACATGGTTTATATGGTTGGGATCACTACCAGTAAGGATAAGATCATCAACATAAAGAACAAGGATGGTGAAGGACTTACCCACTTTCTTGGTGTAGACAGTGTTGTCAGAATGACACCTAGAAAAGCCATTATCTAATAGAAATATATCTATTTTGGCATACCAGGGCCGAGGAACTTGTTTGAGACCATAGAGAGACTTCCTAAGGCGACAAACAAGGCTAGAGTCGTTTTGGATAAAGCCAGGGGGTTGTTCCATGTAGATTTCTTCATGCAAATCTCCATGTAAGAAGGCGGATTTAACATCCATTTGATGGACTTTCAATTTAAAGGAGGCAGCAAGGGAAAGAACAAGGTGGATAGGATTCATTTTGGCAGCAGGGGAGAAGGTTTCAGTATAGTGAATGCCTTCAACTTGTGAAAATCCTTTAGCAACAAGCCGAGCTTTATGTCTATCCACTTTTCCATCTGGTCCAAACTTTGTTTTGTAAACCCATCTGCATCTGACAAGTTTTCTTCCTTTTGGAAGAGGAACAAGATCCCAAGTATTGTTTGCCAATAAAGAATGATATTCTTCATTCATAGCTTCATCCCAATTTGGATGACCGGAAACTTCTTCAAAAGTGTTTGGATTAGGATTTTTTGGAACTTGCCAATAAGTAAGAGGCTCTTTCGAACTGAGAACGTGTACGTCATCCATCTGCAGGGTCACCTGTAAGAGAACCTGCTACATCTCGAGTAGAGCAGACCCATCTTGGAAGCTGTGGAGCGGAAGGAATATCTTCAAGAGGTGGAGGAGGATTATCATCGTCCTTGTCATCATCTGAACTAGAAGGAATGCTATCGAAAATAGAAGAGATAGAGAGAGGTGGCACATATGATGAATCAGGCTCGCAGGCCAAGGGTGGCACACCCGCCGAACTAGGCTCGCATGCCAATATATTTTCATCAAATTTTACATCTCTTCTAATGATTATATTTTTGGATTTTCGTTGAAGAAGTCTATATCCTTTGACATCTTCAGAATATCTATCAAAAATGCATTTTTCACTCTTAGGTTCTAAGGCTTTATGTTTCGCATCTGGGATATGGGCCCAAGCATCACTTCCAAAAACACGAAAATGACTTACATCTGGTTTGATTGAGCTCCAAGCTTCTTCTGGAGTTATATTCTTTAAAACCTTAGTAGGAGTGCGATTTACTATGTGATTTGCATAGTTAATTGCTTCTGTCCAAAAATTGAGACCAAGTCCTTTAGATTGAAGCATACAATTAGCCATTTCTTTTAAGGTGCGATTCTTCCTTTCAGCTACACTATTTTGTTGTGGAGTATATGGAACAATATATTGTAATTGAATGCCATGCTTAGTGCAAAAGTTGATAAATTTGTTCTTAACATATTCTCCTCCATTGTCTGATCTTAACTTAAGAATTTGATGTCCAAATTGTTTCTCAACAAAGGCCTTAAAGGCCAAGAACATTTTAAAAACTTCACTCTTGAGTTTTAAGAAGTATACTCAAGTGTGTCTGGAAAAATTATCAATGAAAGTTAAGAAGTACTTGCAACCAGAGAAAGAAACAACAGGAAGTGGACCACAGAAATCACTGTGCACAAGCTACAAAGGGGTTGAAGCGTGCCAAGAGGCACGTTTATCAAAACTATCCCGATGATGTTTTCCGAGTACACATCCGGAGCAAACACCATCTTAGTAAGATACCATAGGAAGACCTGTCACCATATTTTCTTTACATAGAGTTTGAAGAGAATGATAGTTTAAGTGACCAAATTGATCATGCCAAAGTTTGCTCACTTCATCATTATGAGCAACAAAAACGGAGGGAAGACATGATGACCCAAAGTTGTCAAACTTATACAACCTTGCGAAATCATTAGCAATTCCAGTAGCTAAAATATGTCTAGGATCTTTGAGGTCCTTTATTACAACATCATGAGGTGAGAATTCTACTATTTTTCCCTTCACCTGAATGAGTTATCTAATAAACAGATAGAAGGTTGCATGACAAGGTAGGAACACATAGTACATCATTAAACTGACCATTATCTAGATGAATGGTTTCAGATCCTACAACACTAAGAGATCTATCATCACCAACAAAAATATGTTTGGTGTTACAATCATTTAAAGAAGAAAACATGGCTTTATTTTTGGCCATGTGGTAAGAAGCTCCAGAATCAATGCATAACCAGATGCTTGACAACCACAAGCAGAAAGTTCCATTCATGAAGATGAAGTTGAAGAGGTCTCCAAATTGATGTGGTGCTTCTTCATTGTTGCTTCCAAGGCTTCCATCTTCTTAAAACATTTGGACTCTACGTGGCCATCATGATTACAAAATTTGCAATGTTATTATGTTTTCTTCCCCTTGTTTTTAGTTGCCTTATCAGTTTGGTGAGTTTCTTTTTTAGTTTGCGGCTGAAATTGCTTAGGACCCTTGTTTGGTTTTGGACCATACTTTTTAGGATACTGCTTCTTGGGATTCTTTTGATATGGTTGGTGTTGGGTTGCTATGGCTTTCTTAGAAGCATTTCTAGAAGTGATAATACCAAGGTGTAAGGGTTTTTCTTGTTCTCTTATCAAAGAACCGCAAAAGGCATCAAAAGAGGGGTTCTTGTAGGCGGTTCCTGAAGAAATGATGGTTTCTCTAGTGGAATGGAAGGTGGAAACAAATACAGAGTATGTAGGGCCAAGCTTTAGCAAGAATGGAATAGATGAGGCTACGGTCTTCCTTTTTGACCTTACAACCTTCTAAAAGAAGTTTAAGGGTCTTGAATTTGGACAAAAAATCTTCAATAGAGGAGAAATTATTGGGGTCCAAAGTAAGCAACTCATTTTCAAGCTGGTGGGCCTCGATTTGATTTTGAATGCCAAAAACAATATTTATCTTTTTCAGGGCTTCATTAGGGGTGTCAATTTCAAGGATATGAAATCGAATATCTTGAGCAGTGGAAATTCCTATCAACCCTCGTGCTTGATCTTGTTTATTTTCTCATTTAGCAGCTTTATCATAATCGGAAGGTTTAGTTTCTTGTCCTGTGGCTATTCTATAAAGCTCTTTACTTCTAAGTAAATCTACCATGTGAGCCTTGAGGTAGCCATTGGAAATAATTGGTACTGTTAAGAATAACCGGGCATGCACTTTTCATTAAAAAAAAAAAACCTGAAGCTGAAAAGAGTTGAAACTAACTGCTCCAATGGAAAGATCTTGAAAAATTAGGCTGATTAAAAAAACGGCTCGAAAAATGGCTTCTAGATGAAGAAGTTATGCCTTTTTGAAAAAACTATGTTGTAGATGCCGAATAGTTATGGGAACGGTTTCAAATTTGATGATGAAGTTCTACTTTTGAAAAAAAAATCCCGCCCCTTTAACAAAAACTTTTTACAAAAAGAAGCTTGAGAAAGAGATTTGAACCCAAGACCTCTATTCTCATAAAGTAACTTCTCACCAAGTGAGCTAGTAAAAGGATTCTGTAGTTGTTTGAAAGGATGAAGGCTTATTTATTTATTTATTTTTTATTTAATAATTGTGGTAAATAATTTATAATTTATTTATTTGTTTGTTTTAAGTCTTCGATATACGTGCTTTTTCCGACACAAAAAACACAAAAAACGAGCAAAAAAAACAAAATGCAAGCCTTACGGCAGAACGTAAGATTTTCAGTTGGCCTTACTGGCAACTATGTGTTTTTTCACTATTTCTGTTTTCGCGAGATGCACAAAGACACGGGGAAAGAGCATACGTAGCAAAAAAAATCCCGTCTTCCTGATTCTGATTTGCCAAAATTGCACACAACCCAGAGCAAAGAACATACACAGAGAAGAGGGTATAGATCCGACAACACAAAAATATAAATCGAAATAAACACAGGGAACTGAAATAAACTGCAAAACAGATACTTTATACCTCCAGATCTAAAATGACATAACTTGGGCAACCAGAAACCTTTTTTTCGCATGAAATGAAAGGGGTTCCTCACTGTAACAGACACTCCGGACACAACAGAGCAGTTTTCCAGGCCCGAAAATGTTCAGAAATAGTAGATCTAGAAAACGACAGTCACATGCAGTCAAACCGGCTTCAGATTTGAATCAATGGATGCGGCCCTCAAAATAGCTCTGATACCATGTAGGAATTTACAGGGTAAGTCCCTTAGATCAAAACTGAAGGTCACTAGTATATTACAAATCACAAATTAGTACACCAGTATATCACGTGGTTAAAACCCTCCAAGAGGGAAACAGTCCACGGCCTGAGCCAACGTGGCCACTTCAGGCAATTTATTAATATAAAAAAGAAAGATTACATATGTTTCTCTCATAAACGGTTACCGGACAAATGACCCTCCATGCTCTTTAAATAGAGATCATGGACCAATCTGGTGTTAAGCCACTGATCAAGTGTCGTTAATACTGAGGAGAGAGTGAACCATCAGATCACTACAAATTGTGATTGTCGGATTATATGTTACAAATGTACATAGTAAAGAAACACACTTTACCTAACTCTACACTAGACCAAGTTATACTTAACTATTTCCTATGTGTCGGAATATCCTAAAAAATTCAAATTGGTTCGATTTAGAGTCGAGTTTGAGTCCATGTTTTAAAACAATGGAAGCACTCCACTTTTGCACATTTTCCTACGATGCTCTTGTTGTTTGGTGGTTAAAATATAGTCAAACCCTCATGTATTGCCATGCTTTTCTAGAGCACAGTCTTTCTTGGCTAGGTATTGAAACATGGTTTTAGGTTTTTTTCAAATTTGTTTAGTGGAATGTTTCACCCTTGATGCACACTCTCCTAGGTCATTTGCACTCCTTTGGCCTTTGGATTGAGGAGGGTTGGTTATTTGTTCATGGATCTATGCCTTGGCACATTTTTGAGATCACCCCACCCTTGGAGGTTGTCATAACAACCAAAGGGGCCACTATAGCATTTATATCCATGAGATCTATTGTTTGAGGAGTTGGTTATTGTATTAAAAAAGAAACCCAAAGTTCTAACTAGTTTTCCCATCTTTAGCATCTCAAGGTTTTTGATTCCCTCATTTAGGCTAGTGTTCTATTGATCGTTTCACTTTAGCACATCATTTAAGATTCAAGAAGACCTAGCTATTTGTTGCACATTTATCAAGGGAGCTAGCTTATAGAGGATTATTTTATTGTTTTTGATCCTTGATCCAACAACTATTGGCACACTTTTTGAGGGATTGGCCTTCTTAGACTATTCTATATTATTTTACCTTGGTCATTGTGTTCCCATAGTCATCTTCTTGCATACATCTCAAGGGCACACCTTTTCTAATGGGTTTATTATATTATTTTGTTGATCAAATATTTTCTTGGAGAGCGCTCTAGTCATTTTGAAGACACTGTGCATAATTTCACAAGCATTAGGAGGAGTAACTTTATCTGAAGCAAAGCATCCCTGTTCTTTTGACTTTGAATTTGTTAATATTTTATTAGCGATGGTTGTTGAGGATTATTTTAAAGGGATTTTTAAAGTAGAAGAGGATAAGTGGCATCTTATCTGGAGCATTTTGCATGAAAGAGAAAACATGTGGCATCTCATTTATGTGGCTTCACATCAAAGACTATTTTAGAACACTATATGGAGAAACTATCTGTTGAAGCTTGTGGTATCTTTGGAAGGTGTTCTTCATAGGCTTGGTGTCTTAGCATTTGGAAGATGATTGATTGCCTCTTTAGTTGCTTACTTGGTGGGGTAAGTGATTTGTCTTCTTTCCTAAGTCTAACTTAGGAAATGTACAATAATTGAAGTCAATTACTTATTGTGGACTGTTAAGTCATTTTCTATAGATAAATAATTTAATTGGTTAAGTGACTTAGAAATAATCTCAACCATTGATCTCCAAGATCTTCTAGAAGGGAGATTAGGGTTAGGGATTTGGGCTTAATGAAGACTTTAAAAAAAGCTTAGTAAAGAGGTGAAGAAGCAAAGACACAAGAGAGATAGGCATCTACAACATTTTTGGGAAAACAACTTTCTTAGGGAGAGCAAATTTTCTCGTGCGTGAGGCTCAATTCGACTGAGGAGAAGGAAGAAGAATACAGGGAGAGTCTTGGGGTGTTTCTAGGAGGCCAATTTGTTGGGAATTGGAGAGGCTGAATTGCTGAAATGAGGAGGAGGTGCATTTGTTGGGGAGGTTGATTTTCCAGGGCTGAGTTGTGAGTGCGCAAAGGTCGATTTTCTTTAGGCCGAATTTCTTCAGATGTCGATTTCTACTTGGCTGATTTCCCTGGGCCAAATTATTCCAATGGGGTCGTGTTGTTGTAGAAATAGCTCGAAATTGGCAGTTGCTAATGAATTCAAACTGAAAACAATAGACACAAATTTCTTCTACTCAATCTGCGGAAAGGAAAACATACAATAGAAACACATGCACTCATTCAATCACAATGAACACAATATTTTTCGTGGGGAATCCAACTGGGAAAACCCTCTCCCTCCTCTGTTTGTATTAAATCATATGAGAATATGGATCTATTACAATGACAACTTCAATACTTGAAGCTCAACCTGCATTGCTGTATTGATCTCTACCTGCTCTGACCAACACTTAGCTAAAAGAGGCCTCAACCTTCCTCCTATTTCTTAGTGCAATTCCTGAGGAAAGTAGCCCCTAAAAATAGGGAAATCTCCTATTGCCTTGCACAAATCCAAGAGAAATTGCTCACCCGCTCCAATGCAAAATCTGTATACTCAATAGTATGCAACAAATAATTACAATGTTGCTTTTCCTCCAACTCAACTAGGAAATTCGAATTGCATGCATGACTAGGGATATTTTTAGTAAATTGACTAGTTAAATGAGAGATCAGTGAGTTAACGACAAATATTACTACTCAACTGAACTTTTACTGACTCTTTTCATGACTAGAGCTCAGATAACTAAGTTTCACTAACTATAACTCCGTCAGATTTCTAGATCTTAGCAATCAACTCATGCACAACTCTACTTATAGCCCACAAACTCGAATTGATTAATTTAACTAAATGACAATGCCATGTCACTCCTGCTAATTGCAACTCAAGTCATCCTGCTGATGTGGAATTTTGAATTTCTCCATTTGACTAAGGCACAAGTCAAATGAAGCCTTTTCTTGCTACAATTTAACACTCCCTCTTAACAAGAAATTGGTTCTGAACCACCCCTATCCTGCTCCTGTTGGACTCGAACTTGCTTCTTGACAAAGCCTTTGTCAAAGTGTTTGCATCCTGCTCCTCTGTGGGAATGTACTGCACCATGATAATACTCCTCTACACATAATCTCTCAAGTGATTGTACCTGATGTCTATATGCTTGGACCTATCATGAAACACTGGATACTCAGAGACTTTTATACAACTCTGATTGTCATAGTGGATCAAGGCAGGCTCCATCCTCTAATTGAAGGGACCAACCAGGATCTTCCTCATCCAAATAGCTTCCCATGCTGCTTGACTAGCAACCATATACTCAACCTCTGCTGAGCTGAGTGCTACAAATCTCTGTTTCGTGTTGTACCAAGAAACTGTTGTTGACCCAACATTGAAGATAGCTCTCGATGTGCTCTTCTTGTCTGATGGACTCCCTGCCCAATTTGGTTTGTGAAGCCTTGGAGCTTCACTCCATCTATTTGCCTGCACTATAAACCAAAATCTATTTTGCCTCTGAGGTATCTGAGGACATGTTTTGCTGCTTTTCAGTGAAGTTTGGTAGGCTCCACCATAAATTGACTAAGCTGATTAACTGCAAAATAAATATCGGGCCTTGTGTTCACCAAGTACATCAAGGAACCCACCAACTGTTTGCAGATAGTGTCATCTTCTGCCTCTCCTATAGAAGCATCCTCTTTCCTCTAGGTAGTAGCTAGAGTGTCCATGGGTTTACAATCTTGCACATGGAATCTCTGAAGGATCTCATAAGTGTACTTCCCTTGTCCAACAAATAACTCTCCATCTCCTTGCCACACCTCCAAACCAAGGAAGTAGTGCATCAAACCGATATCCTTCATCTCGAACTCTCTTGCAAGGTCCTCCTTGCAAGACTGGATCAACCTCTCATCTCCTGTGAGTATCAAAACATCTACATACAAGACTAAGATGAGCATACTACCATCTACCAAAATGTAGTATAGATTGGCATCTGCTTCACTCTTAGTGAAGCCCAATCCATTGAGATAGGAATCTATGCGAATGTACCAAGCAGGAGGTGCCTACTTGAGACCATAAAGGGCTCTCTCGAGTCTACACACGTGTCTCCCTGTCAAATGTCTCAAATCCGTTGGGTTGCTCAATGTAGATCTCTTCCTCGACCACTCCATTGAGAAAGGCTACCTTAACATCCATTTGGTGGATATTCCACACCATCTATGCTGCTAATGCAAGCATGGTCCTGATAGATGAGTATCTTGCCACAAGGTCAAAATTCTCCTCATAATCAACTCCCTCCACTTGTGAGAAGCCTTTGGCCAAAAATCTGGCCTTGTACTTCTCAACATTGCCATCAACTGCATGTTACACTTTATACACCCACCTGGAGCCAATAACAGATTTTCTCTCAGGTCTAGGCACAACCTTTTAAGCATCATTCTTCATGATGGAGTCATACTCCTCCATCATGGCATCTACCCACACCTGTTGGGAAACTACTTCCCCAAATGAAGAAGGCTCATAATCAATTAGTTTTGTCATGAGTGCCATATATCTGGTGTATCTGTCTGGTGATGTCCTTTGTTTGCGCAAGGAGCTAGGAGCTCCAACATGCTTCTGAGTAGCCTGCATTAATTTTTCTGCCTCCTTGTTTCTCTTCCTCCCTTCTTTGTAAGGCTCTGTGTGAGTGGGTGCCTCCACTCCACCTGCTTTCTGCTCCTCCATGTGGATGATCCACAACATCTTATGGATTTGATTGGGGCTCCTCCTTTGGAGCTTGAAGCTCCTCCTTCGGTGGAATGCTTAAGGAGTTTCTATGGCCTTCTCCTCATGAAATCTGGCATCTCTCCTCATCAGAGTCATTCTGAGTGAAGGCATAACATATGCACCTAGTAAATTTGAGGTGTCTTTGTGTATCGTATAAAGATTCCCCTCTCTGCAGTAGGCCCCAAATTTTTCTTGCTATCTTTGGAGACATGACAATAGACACTGGATCCAAAAATGCGGAAGTGGGAGACATCTAGCTTCCTCCTAGAGAAAGCCTCTTCAGGTGTGATCATTCCAAGAATTTTGCAGGGTTTTGCAAATAAACAACTGTATTGCATACTTCTGCCCACAGGTATAGTGGTAATCCTTGATCATGCAACATTGCTCTTGCAACCCCTACAATGCTTCTATGATTCCTCTCTGCCACTCATTTTGTTGTGGGTTGTGAGGTGCACTCAACTCCCTTCTAATACCCTCATTGGCACATAATTCTTTTAAGGCATTATACACATACTCTCCTCCATTATCACTTCTTATGGATTAAATTTCTTGTCTAGTCTCATTTTCAACTAAGGCTTTGAATTCAACAAACTTTGAATAAATCTCATCCTTCTTCATAAAATAGAACCAACATTTGTGGGAAAAATCATCTACAAAAATCACATAATACCTGTGCTTTGCAACTGAGACTATAGAAAATGATCCACACACATCTGAGTGAACTCACTCCAAGATGGCTCTGCTATCTCGTCCTTGGAAGTAGGATTTGGCATATTTTCCAAAAGTGCATCCCTTGCAAACATCATGTTGATCAAGGGTGCATTTTGGAAGTCCAATGGTGATCTGCTGCATTATTTTCAAAGCTCCATGTTGTAGGTGTCCCATGCGCCTGTGCCAAAGCTCTCCAACATCTCGACCTTGTAGATGTCTTGCTGCTCAATGCAACGCATGCATCTACCTCTAGCTTGTAGAGATTTTTAACCTAAACACCAATTTGTGTTACTTGTCCAGTAGCAACATGCTTCAGATAAGATTTCCTCTGACTGAACATCACAACATATCCACGATCTTCAAGTAGAACTATAGAAACTAAATTTTTCTTCAGACCAGGTACATACATTACATTCTTTAGGTGAAGATGAGAGCCTGACTCCCTCTTAAAGGTGACAGTGCCAATCCCTTTGGTTACCTCCTGTCATCTCCAAGTTCTATGTGTAATTATAGGTCCTCTTCTAAGTTGCTGAAGAACTCCTTACTTCTTGTCATATGAAATGAAGCACCAAAATATAAGTACCATACACTGCCTCGCACAGTTCTTGCCATGCATGTGATGAGGGTGAAATCCAACTCGAATTGTGATGTGAGAGCATCACCTCCTACTGCTCCTCCAAGATTCTTCTCGGATTTTTTATGTGGACACTTGGTTGCATAGCGTCCATATTCATGGCAGTGAAAACATTTAATTTTACTGAGATCTTTCTTGTAATTGTTTTGGCTGGATTTTTCCTTGCCTTGGGCCTTCTTGCCCTTGGCTTTCTTTCCTTTGCTTGCTAGAGCAAAGTTTTCTTCCTTTTAGTTTTGGATGTGACACCATCTCTAGTGTTTCTTCTAATATCCTCATGCACCAAATCAGACTAAAGTCTCTCCCAATCAGGGAGCTTGTGTCTTCCATTAACTAAATCTTGATAGCTGTGCTAAGACTTCGGAAGGCCAAGGAGTGCTAAGCTTAGAAGTTCAGACATTGACACATTTTCTCCTACTTTTGCAAGTTCATCTCTGACCTGAGTGAATTTGGATAGGTATTGAGGAATGTTTTCATTTTTTTGCATTTGAATGCTCGTGGGTTTTTTTCTCTCAATGCCAATTTCTTGGCGTCACTACTGCTTTGAAATAGATCTGTGAGAGTTTTCCACGTTGCAAATGGAGTCTCCTTGCCATGCAAGTTCGAAACCACATGATCTCTGACTCCCTCCAGGATAATCATACTGGCTTTTGCTATGTCTTTCTTCCACTGGGCGAATTGTTGTGCATTTGATGCTGGTTGTTTTGGAATATTAGTTTGTGTGTATTTCCATACTCCATTGTCATCCAACATAGTTTCCATCCTGTATTTCCAAGCACAAAAATTCGAGGTGCCCTCCATTGCATGCTTAAGCCTCAGTCCATTGAAAGACATTGTTCATGCACTAAAGAAAATCTGCTCCAAAAACTTTACTATTTGAAAATTTTCTAAGAGAAGATTTGGAACCTGGTTTCTATGTAGTTTTCAATAACTCTGATACCATGTAGAAATAACTTGAAATTTGCTGCTGCTAATGAATTCAGACTGAAAACAATAGACACAAATTTCTTCTTCTCAATTTGCGGAAAGGAAAACATACAATAGAAACACATGCAATCACATGCAATCATTCCATCACAATGAACATATTATTTTTCTAGCGGGACCCAATTGTGAAAAACCCCTCCTCTCTTTGTATTAAATCAAATGAGAATATGGATATATTACAATGATAACTTCAATCCTTGAATCTCGACTTGCACTGCAATATTGATCTCTACCTGCTCTGCCTACTCTAACAAACACTTAGCCAAAATAGGCCCCAACCTTCTTCCTAATTCCTGAGAAAATTAGCCCCTAAAAAATAGGGAAATCTCCTATTTCTTGGCACAAATCCGAGAGAAATTGCTCACCTGCTCCAATGCAAAACCTATACACTCAATAGTATACAATAGATAAATACTGTTGACCGCACTTTGTTGACGACCCCATAGCAATACACCCCCATTTTTTGAAATGGGATTCATCATGTTCAACGTGTTCGCGCCATTCAGATTCCATCATCTGACGACAGTTTTATAAACGATGTAAACCCATTCTACATGTTTATGATGTAAATGATCTAAGTAAGACCATCATCTATGTAACAGCCTAGGTAAGCCTAGTATTTTGGTGACGATTTCTATCCTAGGAGGTTTTTTGTCTCACTGATTCGCCTGTGTTTCTCGCCACAAGTGATCGGCAGAGTTTTCCCCTCCAGCCTCGCCCCAAAGCTAGGGTGGATTTTGTCATCAAAATCTAAGTGAGTCCTAGTGTTTCTATCGAGTCTTTGTAAAAGTAGTTTGGGAATAATCCTAGCTAATTGGCTAGGTTATTTTATTACAAGCTCTTTGGTCTACTAGATCATGTTTTGAGTCGCAGAATTGGTTAGCTATTTAAGAGTCTATGCGAATTGGTATTCCCCCTTTATATGTCTAAATGTATTTATCTTATGTAAAGAGGGTTGGAAAAATAATTAAATCCCCTCTCAGTCAATTAATTAAATTTTTTGGCCAAATTAATTAAAAAAATCTTAAGCCAGAAATTTAATTATTTCTAAGTCCTAGGTGAGTTAAAATTTTTCAAAGGCAAAATTCGTGGGTCCTTAAAAAATAAATTTTTAAAGGTCCCAGGCCAAGGGAATATTGAAAATTTCAAGAAATTTTGGACTCTTAGGCCTTGGAGGTTAAGTCAAAGTGAAATTTTTGAGGTAATTAACTCAAAAATATTATTTTTGAATTAAATAAAATGGAATTAAATGATAAATTCGAATTTCCTCAAAATTATAATTTCGACGGTTCAGATTAAAAGATGATCAAATCTTTTCGACGATTGAGATTACTTTGACATGGATCAACCGAACTAGTCGTTGGAGATTTTATCTTATAAATTAGAGGTCTTTGTCAGTCTTTGAGTCATCGAATCTTTGAATCGTGCATTTGTTCTTGGAAGCTCTTGTAATTTTTATTTTATTTTATTTATTTATTTATTTTATGAATAAAGTATAAAGACTTTGGGGTTACAAAATTTGGTTTTCTTTTTCCAGATCTATGTGGTGATGTTGTCTCTAGACTCTACTACTTCTATTGGCATTTGATAGTTCGTGGCCTTTATGGATTAATCTGCATATAGGTATCTTGTGTAGTTATCTGGGTTACTAAAATTGCATTTTGATTTAATGGAAAGATTAGTTATCTATTTTTCTGAAAGGTCTCATGTTTATTTTTTAATCTCTATCAATCTAAAATTCATATCTAAGTGTGCAGAGATCGTTTTTTAAAGGTTTGTGCATTTGGGGAAGTCTTCAGTTAGACCAGTGGACTCTCAGATTTCATAAATCTGAAAAAACTCATTGTTTCCTAATTCCCAGGTTTATCTTACGGAGTTTTGTTTTTACAGGGTTTTCCCGGGCTTGTGCCTCTCATAATTTCTCTTTTTATTAATTGTGCAAAAATGGTTTTAAATTTGGCCAAGAGGGCCTCTAATCTGTAAATTAACACTGTAAATTTGCAAATATTCTCTAGGGTGTAGGGGTTTTTTTTTTTTTTTTTGGTGCATTGTTTTGGGTTTGTTCTGGTTTTGTGCAGGTTTACATGGATATTCTCAGATTTTTTTTATATCTGAGCCAGATCTAAGCCCCGGAGGGTAAGATCTGGGTTCAGCATTGAATCTGGTTGCAGATCTGAGCTTGATCTCTGTTCTAAAAGAATTAATAGCTGTAGGTGTTTTTATTGATTTCATTTTTGCAAGAGAGAAATTTAAGTGTGTCTGCCAATCTTCTGTTTGTTGGCTGCCCATATTTCTCTGTCAGCTGTCCTCATCGCTGCCCCAACGTGCTTCATTATTCATCATAGCCTAGCATCTTAAATTCTGATCCTCAATCCTTTCCTCATTACCTACGACAGCTTCAACTTCACGGTCTCTGTCTGCGGGCTCAACGCTGTGTGTACGAAATTCTTTAACGCTGCCATTTCTCCCTCTGTTCGTACACTTGGCATATGCTGGCTGTACAAAATTCTTTAACGCTGCCAGCCTTCCACGAATCTGCAGCCCTCGTCCTTCCAATTCTTCATGCCGTTCGTACGTGTCTTCCCATTCGACTTGCACACACACAACAAACACCATATATTTCATTTTGTTTATTTAATTTCATAAGGTTAGTTTCAGATTCTCGTTTTTTTTTTTTGGTTTAACTTAGGTTTTAAATTTTATATTTAATTTTTTTTTTTTTTTTTTTTTTTTTTTTTTTTTTAAGTTTTGGGCTTTAGTTTTAAATGTTAGTTATTTTTAGTTTTCGATTTTTTATTTTATTTTTGCCATAGTTTTAGTTTTAAACTTAGATCTAGGATTTTAGTTTTTTTTTTAAACATTTAACTTTAGATTTTAATTTTTTAATTTTTTAATTTTTTATTTTTATAACTTAGCTTTAGTCTTAGTTTTAAATTCTAATTTTTCGATTCTTAGTTAGTTAGTGTTTCAACTTTAGGTTTTAGATTTTGAATTTAAAATATATATATATATATATAATTTTTTTTTTCCAAAATTCTTAACTTTTTTCATTTTTAGACTTTAGCTTTAGTTGTATATACACTTTTTTTTTGGGTTTTAATTTTAGATTTTAGAAAGAAAATATAAAAGATATAAAATATTTAAAAAATTCTCAAAGAATTCAAAATTTTTTACATAGTCAAGGTGATCTTTAGTTTTCTATCTAAAGTTTGTCTATAGGTTTCTGAATCGGAAGTATTTGGGATATCATAAATTCAGAAATATTGGAAATACGTGGCATTTAAATTTGATGGTACCCTTATGATAATATTTTTGTTTCAAATTTAAATTGTCAGTTCAACGTATTGTTGGTGCTTAGCTGTGGTTGGTGATCATTGAGCTATCTTTAATTGTGATTTTAAATTACTTGAAATCGGTAGTTAATTGTTTAAATCAACTTTGAGAATATTTCAAGTGATGATAAATTGCGTAACTTCATCGAACATTGTTAATGCGTAATTGTGAGGGTGTTTTATTGAATATCATTATGGCTGACTGATTTTCATAGTAGCAGTTACATATCAATTACTTGATCTTAAATTTATAATGGGATATTTTGACTCCATAGGGCACTGGTTTTAAAGTTTCAAATCTAATTGGATCTGTAAAATCTCGTAAATCTTAACAAGTATTTGGTTATCTAGCTGTGTCTCCTGGATTGGTTGGTCTCCAACTAGTTCTCCTTCTTCATTTTCGTTAGGGTCTATCTCCCTTAGCTTGCAAGGAGACAATTTAGATAGAGAGATTGGGGATCAGGGTGACAACCCCTGATTTGAGCCGTTGTCGCGGTGCTTAGACATTTTGTTCGACAACAAATACAATGTGCCTTTTCCTCCAACTCAACTAGGCAATTCCAATTGCATGCACGACTAGGGCTACTTTTAGTAAATTGACTAGTTAGTTGAGAGACCAGTGAGTTAACAATAGTTACTACTACTCAACTGAACTTCTACCGACTCTATTCATGACTAGAGTTCAGATAATTGAGTTTCACCAACTATAACTCCACGAGATTGCTAGATCCTAGCAATCAAGTCATGCATAGCTCTACTTCTAGCCCACAAACTCGAATTGACAGATTTAATTAAGTGACAATGCCATGTCACTCCGGCTAACTACAACTCAGGTCATCCTGTTGACGTGGAATTTTGAATTTCTCCATTTGACTAAGGCACAAGTAATATGAAGCCTTTTCTTACAAGAATTTAACAGTTGTAGGTTCCAGTCACTGTATTTTTCTTTGTAAATTCTTCGTGGGTTGAAACCCTGATTTTCCATATTAATAAATGTCAAAGAATTTTTGTGGGTGAATTATTTCTATTGCAATGTGATTGATTTCTCCAATTTATTTCCACTGCATATATTTCTAGATGTTAAAATACCATTGGTTTTAATTTTTGGTAATTTAGGATTTATTTTGTTAATTAAATAAATTGTCGGGAATAAATAATTATCGTGAGAAAATAAATCTAGGTTGGTATTAGGAGATTTAACATGGTATTAGAGCTTTCTAGATAAATCTGAGAGGGAGGTCCAAAATCACTAGGGTTTGCAACAACAAGTTTCTCTCTTTTTATGACAACATAATTATTTTTTAAATTTTGCAGTTGGGTTTTGTGGTGATGGTGGATTTTTGACGATGGCATCATTGTTTAGTTTGCGATATGAAGACAGGTTAGATGTGTTGAAAAGTGTAACTACGTCGGTCTTCATGTTGACTATGTAGTTATGTAAAAGAATAAGGCAAATTAATATATATTTTTGTTGTATGTGCCTCATGGGTTTCATGAGCATGATTTATCAAGTAGTAGGACTTCTTCTTGATGTCCATTAGGTTTAAGATATAGTCTCTATCATATACTTCCAAGACCTTGTATATCGTTAAAGACCTTGTTGAAGAAGGACACATAACAACCCTCAATCTATGTTGGAAGACCAACTCTACATACAAGAAGAAGGAAGCTACATCAACGCTGAATTAACTCATACATGTCGACCTAAAGCACAGGAAGGAAGTCAGCCCCATAGCTGAATGTATGGTTGGCTTAAGGGCTAGAACAATGCACTACAAGTACACTTGTTCTGCGACCATTTGGAAGTAAGTAATTACAAAGTTTCTTTGCGGATCTCTCTGAAATAGAAGTATGGAATACCAGGAGCTGATTGCGGATTTTCTAATTGAAAAACAATACCAATTCCTGAAGTGATTACGCAGTATACAATACATGCGGTTTTCTTGAATTGATTACGGAGTATACAATACATGCTTTATGAAGTTATAACAGAATACAATGTGCGGATTTGCTGAAGTAATTACGAAGTATATAATGCGTATTTCATGAAGATATAACAGAATATGAAATGCGAATTTTCTTGAAGTTATCACACAGTATAAAATGCGAATTTTTGTAGGGAATAACAGTGGACTGTCCTGTGTAAGCCAATGTGGTTTTAGAGACTAAGAAACAACGGCTCTGAGATAAGAAATACAATGCAGACATATCTATGGAAGGAGTCAACTTCGGTCAAGAACATATATCTCTATCAGAATAAAGTCTGTTTTAAATGTGAAAGTTCAGGCAGCGTTGAAGTATGTCAAGTTGAGTATCTATTGGAGAAGTGATGCTGATGAATTTGAGATATATGAAGAGATTTGGATATGTGACCACAATCTGTGATGGAATCAAATCTATTATATGAAGGCCCAAAATGGATGCGAAAGCTAAGGATCATTGCTAGATAAGAAAAGAGAGGAAGAAAGGACCAGCAACAGTGTCAAGGTCTTGGAAACATTCATAGGTCAGGGTCTCAGTCTTGGTCATGGTACTTGTCATTTGAAGATCTATAAGAATAATTTCTCGTGGGTTTTCCTCTCCAAGAGGGAGAGATTTTTCCCTGGCTCTAGGAGCCTAATTTTGTGTCTCTTTTAATTTGGTAATTGACTTGATGAAAGACTAAATAAGATAAAGAAGAAAAATACGTAAGTATCTTAAGTAAGCTCACAAGTAATTATCAACAAGAGAATTTGTATTAATCACCAACCCTTCAAATTCTCAACATGGTATCGGAGCTAAGGTGCTAGAAAGGGCATAGAGACACTCAAGGATCAGATTTCATGGAGGGCATCAAAGCAAGGATTTGATTAGAAGAAAGGTCAATCTTCCATAGTGAAAGAAATAAGGCAGTATTATGGAACCATTTTAAATGTGCCAACAGATCATTGCTATCTCAAAGTATTGCCATCAAAAGCTTCAAGGCAAGCTACCTATCATCCTTGATCCTTCAAGGAAGCAGTAGAATATCCTCATCAATCACCATTCAAAGGAAGCTTCAACCATCTTCAAAGTAATCAAGCTGATAGAAGAAGAAAAGCATCTACTCAAGTAAGTATATCTATGACTTCATATGAATCTATTAAAATGTCTCCTTTGAAAAGAAAGTAACAAAATGTTTGGGGTTTCAAACTTTCCATAGAAGACAAAGACAATCAAGTCATGCCAAATTCATGAAAGGAGATATAAGAGCCCAAAGGATTCTTATAGAATCCACAAAAGACTTTATCATCTCCCATATACCAAATCTAAAATCATCAAAAGGAGTATATAAGAAATTAGTAGAGCTATTCTCTGTGAGTACTGCAGGAGAAGCAATCTGTAATATCCCCAAAGGGAAATAACCAGTAATACACAGAACTATGCCAGACAGATATACATAAACAAATGCTGGAACCAGATAATAGATCAAGTACACATATAATGCCAGAATTCTAAGCCATTTTATTAATCTCAGAACACATAGATAGGAGTACAAGATAATCGGAAGGGTGCACCTATCTTGCCCTAGGCAGTGGAACCCTCTCGGATAAACAATGGGCTGCCAAATAAGGACAACGTCTGTTATTGGCCCACTCTGAAAGGCGGAAAGGCTGGGTACAACGCTGGAACTATGTTTGAAGACTAAAAGACGGTGATGCTTGGACTCGAGCCTCACCAGTAGCTAGCTTGCTCTGCTAGTGACGGCGCGAGAGACGGATGGGTCTTCGTCCAAAATCTCCGGATGAGTGGATCAGCTCCTGAATGCTGGAAAACGCTGTCAAGCCCCTCTCACACAATCCTGCTCACCAGATCAGCGTCCTCCCTGGATGCGTCCTGCCGGGCTCCAAATCTCTTGGATACGAAGCCTCCAATTCGGTCTCTGCGTCCTCCTAGATCGGATGCGCAATACCCCTTCGGATCTGTCTTGGATCCCCGACAATATCTCTTCGGATACGCGACACCTGCCAAAGAGTTGGATCGATGTTGTCTCTTGAGATCTAGGGCCTGGATGCAGCAATATCTCCTCGGATACGAAATCTCCCCAGAGTAGATCAATGTTATGTCTCCGGATGCGCACCCTACGGAGACTAGTCTGCCAAATACCCTTCCGGATACGTAATCTCCAAGTCTTGATCTATCAATGTGCCCTCAGATCTGCGTTCTTTGGTCTCCTAGAACAGCGTCCCTCCTTCTCAACCTGATCTGCGTACTTTCTCCTCCTGGAACAGCGTCCCTCCTTCTCAGATCTGAACTGCGTCCTTCCTGGAACAGCGTCCCTCCTCTTCAGATCTGCGCAGCCACAAGAAAGGCTTCTTCCTCCCAAACCTGCACCAGAAACTGTTGCTACTTGCCACTGAAACTGAAAGGTGTTACTCAGAGAATAACCTTACTAGGGCAGGCACTCGAAGTCCCCCGAAGCTAAGGGTGAAACCAGAAATAACCTTACCAGGGCAGGCACTCGAAGTCCCCCGAGGCTAAGGGTGAGATCTCCGACCGGAGACACTCGGTTACACTAAACAGTGCTGCAGACCGACTAAACAACCGGCGTGCTGAAGCAGACAGAAGTCTAGCTCTCAATATCAATATAAAATCATGCATGTCCAAATGAGGTGAGAACCCCACCTTTTATAATGCTAAACTCCCTCCAAAACCTTAACTGCGTCCTTCACTCTCCTTGGCCTGCGCAGTTAACCTTGGGTCAGCCTGATGCCTCCCCATCATACTCATGTGGACCCCCAAGGCCCCCTCTCTAAGTTATAACGTCCATCAACTAGGAAAAACACTTTATTTTATAAAGTGAGGTGGCTAAAGTGAGGTGACCCCTCTTATTTCTCACTTTATTTATTATTTCTAGCTAAAGCGGCAAAATTAAACAAAAAGGAAATATTCCAATTAGCAAAGCTAATTGGGAATATTACACAATCTCTCTGATCAACTGAAGGAACTAGGAGAATACTATAGTGGTGCTAAAAGCTCTATGAGAAGAATGGGGAAGTTTCACTTCACAATCATATGGGAAGATAGAATTCACACCATTCCATGATTTAGGGTCTCTATATAAATAGAGGAAACAAGATTGAAAGCCAAAGCTGTTACAGGATCAAGTAAAGGAATCAAGCCTTTGCAGCCATGTCCAGGAAGAAAGGAAGATTTGGTAAGTTTTGGTCCTCAAAGTAAAAGAAGAAATGTGGATGAAGCATGATGCCTTGGATATGATGGACTTGGGCATTAAAATAGAAATTTTCCTTAATCTGAAAAAGGACAAGAGAAATAGGGAAGAAGCCCATGTCTCTGAAATGAGGAAAGAGTTTGATAAAAAAGAAGAAGCAAGGGATCTCCACTATGATTGAGATCATCTTCTTATTTAAGTGATTACTGTTGGTTATATGATAGGAAGCAGTGTAACAACCTGATGAAAGCATGGTAGGAGCTCTTGGTGAATCAGCTCCGGGAAAACCTCTCTGATAACATTACTAATGGAAAGCAGTCATCAAGAGCAAGGGTCATCATGGAAACAGATTTCTGGGATGTGATGACATATTGATGGAGCAGGACAAGAGAATGTAGCTCTTCATTTTTAAGAAAATTGCTACAAGATGACTCAAGGGAAAAGGGTATGAGGTATGTATATATTTATATGCTAAGATTGGATGCTGTGAAGTCATGTCATATAGTTGCAGGTAATGAACTTTTGTATTTAGAAGTATGATCTATGGAGGAGTATCTCTTAGTACACAGACAAATGAAATCAACATAATTTGTCCTCATGGAATATGAGGTGGTTGAATATGAACGAGAAACTAGAGAGGTTGTAAGTTCCTGCGAATGAAGAATGTGCAGAATTGAAGAGATCATGAAATGCAACCATGTTAAGAGGCAGTTATCATCCGGAGGCCGAGTAGATGTGACTAGGAGATCTCCTGGGAAGATATGTGGACTCTGACGAAAGTTTGGTAAAGAAGAAGACCCTTAGCAAAAACATATCATTAGGAGATGTGTCAATCTATATGAAAGATGCCGATGCCTACAGGGAGATGTCATGGTGAAAGGTCATCGCTAAGGTAACTTTTATTCTAAAATTTCATATGAATATGTTTATATGGATAAATTTGTGCAAGGCTGCTAAATCATTAGAAAGGATGCATGATCCTTGGAGATGATTCGAAGGGAAGCAGCATGGCATAACGATGGACTAGATAAATCACTTTCTGATAGTGGACATGACTCGTGACTGAAAGTGATGGATGATCTGTGTCCCCTATGAAGCCAAAAGTTGAAGATTCCTCAATATCGAAATCCATGACATCGAGGGGAGGAACTCTTCATGAGTAGTTGGATTGTTGCTGTAGGACCCTGGTTGATGAGGAGCCTGGTGGTAAGTTTCTTGCTTGGAAGAAACTTGAAATATGTCCTCCCTGTGTTAAGAGGGAGTGACGTATGTGATTCTCTATTACATGTGCCATGCACTAGACTAGGACTAACAACCGTACATCTTAGTGAAGGCCATGTGAAGAGAATGGATAGACACATCATTCTGGTCTTCACTTGGAAGACAGAATGGAGGATTGGGTAATCATCTGGCATTCGATATTCTTTGAGAATGAGATAGGGCATTCAAGATAAGAGTAGTCGTGGATCGATATTCTTTGAGGGCCGACTACCCAAGAGAAGAATAGTCCAAGAAGGTCATACTCTGGGAACACCTAGGTGGGGTATGTACCTTGGAGAGATAATGACTATGGTGTCTATTAGTCATGTGTCTTGCCAACATTGTAGCCCATTGTCTCGTTGAGAGATGGGGCTGTTAGTCAAGGCCTTGCATTAGGACAATGCTGGTTGATATGATGCTATATAGATGCGATTACCAATCCGATTCTTCTTATGAGATTCTTCAGTTTGAACGTAACCATGTACTTGTATGAATACCTCCCTAGTTAAGAGGGAGTGTTGAAAAGTGTAACTGGGTTGGTCTTCATGTTGACTATGTAATTATGTAAAAGAAGAAGTCAAATTAATATATATTTTTGTTGTATGTGCCTCATGGGTTTCATGAGCATGATTTATCAAGTAGTAGGACTTCTTCTTGATGTCCATTAGGTTTAAGATCTAGTCTCTATCATATGCTTCCAAGACCTTGTATATCGTTAAAGACCTTGTTGAAGAAGGACATGTAACAACTCTCAATCTATGTTGGAAGACCATCTCTACACACAAGAAGAAGGCAACTACATCAACGCTGAATTAACTCATAAATGTCGGCCTAAAGCACAACAAGGAAGTCAGCCCCATAGTTGAATGTATGGTCAGCTTAGGGGCTGGAACAGTGCACTATAAGTACACCTGTTCTGTAGCCATTTGGTAGCAAATAATTATGAAGTTTCTCTGCGGATCTCTCTGAAATAGAAGTACGGAATACCAGGAGCTGATTTTGGATTTTCTAATTGAAAAACAATACCGATTCTTGAAGTGATTACGCAGTATGCAATACGGAGTATACAATACATGCAGTTCTCCTGAATTGATTACGAAGTATACAATACATGCTTCATGAAGTTATAACAGAATACAATGTGCGAATTTGCTGAAGTAATGACAGAGTATATAATGCGTATTTCTTGAAGATATAACAGAATATGAAATGCGAATTTTCCTGAAGTTATCACACTGTATAAAATGCGAATTTCTGTAGGATATAACAGTGGACTGTCCTGTGCAAGCTAGTGCGGTTTTAGAGACTAAGAAACAACGGCTTTGAGATAAGAAATACAGTGTGGACATATCTGTGGAAGGAGTCAACTTTGGTCAAGAGCATATATCTTTGTCAGAATAAAGTTTGTTTTAAATGTGAAATTTCAGGCAGTGTTGAAGTATGTCAAGTTGAGTATCTATTTGAGAAGTGATGCCAATGAATTTGAGATAAATGTAAAGAAGAGATTTGGATATGTGACTACAATCTATGATGGAATCAAGTCTATTATATGAAGGCCCAAAATGGATGCGAAAGCTAAGGATCATTGCTGGATAAGAAAAGAGAGGACCTTCTCTCTCATAGTTCATAGAAGAAAGGTCAGTTCAGGTCAATGAAGAAAACAAGGACCAGTAGCAGTATCAAGGTCTTGGAAACATTCATAGGTTAGGGTCTCAGTCTTGGTCATGGTACTTGTCATTTGAAGATCTATAAGAAGAATTTCTCGTGGTTTTTCCTCTCCAAGAGGGAGAGGTTTTGCCCTGGCTCTAGGAACCTAATTTTGTGTCTCTTGTAATTTTGATAATTGACTCGATGAAAGACTAAATAAGATAAAAAAGAAAAAGACATAAGTATCTCAAGTAAGCTCACAAGTAATTATCAACAAGAGAATTTGTATTAATCACCATCCCTTCAAACTCTCAACAAGATGGGGCTGCTAATTTCAGTTCCTGGAAGGACCGAATTACCATGATTATGAAAATGAATGGTTTGTGGTATCTTGTGAACACAAACATTCAAGTTCCTTTGGATCCAAACCTTGTAGTAGAGCATAGTCTCAAATATATGAAAGCAAGGTGTACAATTTTGGATGGTGTGAGGGATCACATAATTCCTCACATATCAAGGAAGGTCGCTAGACGTTTGATGTGGGTAGCTCTAACCTGTCTTTATCGGAGCACAAATGAAAACAGGAAAAGGGTGTTGTGGGGGAAATTTAACAACATCAGGATGAACAGATCTGAGACCGTAACGTATTGCCTCACGATGATGCAAAAAGCTCATGATGAGCTTGAAGTTGTTGGGGTGATTGATTCAGAGCTTGCGAAAGTTGCTCGGAAGGGTTGAGTTAAGCATTGGACAATCTTTCTACATGGGATCTTTGCTGGGCAACAACTTCTTGATTGGAATTGGTTGTGGGATGACTTCATCCAGAAGGAAATATGGGAGAAGTCATTGACCAGAGGACAACAAAAGGGTACTGAGGAGAAAGTTGAGCTTGCTTTTGCTATATAAGCAAATAAGGGCAAAGGGAAGGTTAAATAGAACTAGAGTGGAGGAGGACCTTCACACAATGAAAAGGAGTACATGAGCAAAGTCAAGTACGTTGCAAGTCACAAGTTCAGGTTTTTTTCCAGTCTATGTCAAAGACAAGAAGAAGGGCAAGGGAAAGACAACTACGACGACCATTGCATAGATGGATGAGATGGCTGAAAAGTTTGAGAAATTTTTTGCCTTGTTGTCATGCCTTTCTGGAACAATCATAAGAGGTGTTTGGTTTGTGGACAGTGGAGCATTTTGTCACATGACGGGATCTCGAGATGTCTTCGCCAACATGACCAGGGAGCCTAGGGATACACATGCAGAGCTTGTTGATAAGGCCAAGTATGTAGTAAAAGGCATCGGTAGTATTGAGTTTTAGATGGAATCAAGTGATATCATGTAGGTGAATGAAGTATTGTCTGTACCAGGTTTGGAGAAGAATCTCCTTTCAGTTTCGGCCATAGAAGGCAGAGGACTAGAAGCAACTTTATTGGAAGTGAAGTGGCTATTGGGCCAAAAGGAATTGATCCAAGCAAGAAGCGAGTAATAGGGAGAAGGGAGAAGGATCTTTATCTGTTGAGAGGACAACCAATGACGACTCTCATACATGATAGTGACAACCAGAGTGAGATATGGCATAGGAGGATGGGACACCTACACTATTAAACTCTCCCTATGTTGTAGAGAATGGTTATAGGTTTTCCATATATCAGTGTGGAGTCAGATGGAGTGTGGAAAGGGTGTGCACTTAGCAAGCAAGTCGAGGATGTGTATCCTCATAGCAAAACCAGGTCTAAGGGAGTGCTAGACTTGGTGTACTCAAACATTTGTGGTCCTATGTCTATTACGTCGATCACATGGTTTTTGTACTTTGCAACATTCATAGATGACTCTTCCAGAAAAACTTGGATCTACTTCCTGAAGACCAAGGATGAGGTCTTCAATTGTTTAAGGAGTTCAAATCTCTTGTGGAAAACCAGACTAAGAAGAAGATTAAGGTTTTGAGATCAGATAATGGGGGTGAGTATACCCTAAGTCACCACGTTTGTGTTCATGTTCGAGTTCGACGACCTTGAAATTCGAATAAAGTTCGACACCTAAAAATTTTCGGATAAAATTCGGCATAAAATTCGACATATAGAAATTTGAAAAAATATGTATATATATAACAAAAGTTGTAGGAGTCAGGACTTTGTACACGGTGAGTCGGGACTCCTGGTTGGCATAGGCCTGTGAAATATACATGATATATTTATTTTATAAAGGAAAACATTAGAAATTCTGTTCATAAACAATATATATATATATATATATATATATATATATATATATATATATATATATGTTTATTATTCATTCTAAATCTACAGTTACATTATATAAAATAAAACGTTACGTTATCTTAATTGTTACTATTATATCATACATGATATATTTATTTGATAAAGGAAAACATAAATTTATAGCAAAAATAAATTTATAAATCTATAAAAAAAGGCCACCTACCAAATATTCAACAAAGACAAATATAAATTTAGAAATATAAAAAACAGAGAAAAACTTATCACATGTAAACTTAAAACAAAAGTACCTTCCTGGGCAACCATAGTCGGGATTCTTTAAAATAAATCACGTGGAATTTGTAGGTTGTGACTGTGACGTTGTAGTCGAGAGCGAGAGCCTGTGAGGTTGTGACGCCAAGAGCAGCAATCACGCCGAGCGGGAGCAGTGAACTGTGAGCCGGAGCAATCAAAGTGAAATATTGATGGTTAAAACTTGATCGATTTTGATGGTCGAGCAGGGGGCATTGAGCAATGAGCACGCAACATCGGGCGGGAGACAGAGTCACCGTGAGTTGTGAGTGTAGACAAAAGTCGGGGCCACATCAACAAAACTTTGGTTTTTTTTTTTTCCTAATTGTTAAATATCCAACCAAAAACCCTAACGCAGAAACCTTCGAAATTTAATTGAACATCGACGAACTCCAGCGATTTTTTTAGGCGAATTTTATTTGTTCGGGTTCATGTTCAGGAATTTGTTCGGCATTCAAGTTCGACATTTTGTACGCCAATTAAAATCGAACTTGTTCGAATTTGCTTAAGGTTTGACGAATTTCGAATCCCAAGCATTAAATTCGCCAAACCTGGTGACTATGAGTATACCTTCAACATGTTCTAGGCTTTTTGCCGACAGGAGGGATTAAGAAGTAGCTCATGGTATCTTACAACCCTTAGTTGAATGGGGTTGCCTAGAGGAAGAACAAGACAATAATGGAGGTAGCGAGGGAAATGATATATGGTCATGGATTCGCTGTGTTTTTGTGCGTGGAGGCTTGCAATATAACTTTATATGTGAAGAACAAATATTTGAGGCAATGTCACAGGGTTCAAAGAACTTTAATCTTGAGGTTCGAAGTTCGACAAACCTCAAAACAAAGATCAAATTTGTCTAAGGTTTGATTTCGAGTCAGGTGTTCGGTTCAACCTCGTTTGTTGTCTTGTAATAGTTTTCAATATATTTTAAATAATGTGAAATGAAGAGCAATAAAAGAACTTTAATCTTGAGGTTTGAAGTTCGACAAACCTCAAAAGAAAGATCTAATTTGTCCAAGGTTTGCTTTCGAGTCAGGTGTTTGGTTCAACCTCGTTTGTTGTCTTGTAATAGTTTTCAATATATTTTAAATAATGTGAAATGAAGAGCAATAAAATTTTCTCTCGAATCTTTAGCTATCAAATGTGCCCTTTGATAACCGGTTTGATGTATATGACCACAAATTTTTAAATGGCAGTTGAACAAAAATCTGTAGGTTGTTGTCAAATGTTACCTTAGTAACCCGCCTAACATATATGACTTTGGGTTTGTTTTAACAATGGTTGGACGAAACCTTGAAATTTGCAGATATGACTTTGGGTTTGTTTTTAATTGCGGTTGAATGAAACCTTGAAATGTGCCCGTGCAATAAAATGCTTCTATTCCAAGTTGTTAATAAAGGCACCAGTTATCCATTGTAATTTTAATAAAAGATAGTTAAATAATTGGTGGTTATATTAATAACCTAAGTCATCGAACATGTCCCGCCCCCCCACGTGTTGCAAATCCTACATGTCCGACATGAGTTTGAATCGTGTCTTATTCGTAGGACACAAGTTTGATTCATGTCAGACACGAGCCCTACTGATGTCCCGATATTTGGACATGTGTGCAGCCAAGGACAATTAAGCAATGTTAGAAGGGATTCCAAGTGTTGGGAACTGGATTTGTCCAAGCCCTACTAATGCTATTAATGGTAATGCATTCTTTTACTTAAATTTTTAACATTACCATGAAATGACTCAGGATGCTTTAGTGGTTTCAACCTCAATGGATTTCATATGGAGAAACCATAATTTTAGATCCCACTCAAAATTCAACAAACTTAACAATTTTCAGGATTTCAGGATTGGTGGGATTACAATGTTTCCATTGCAGTTTGTCACTCCAATAAAGACACCTCCCCATAACTCTATCTGCTTCTAGCTTCTCCTTTTTTTTAACAACTGATTTTATGGAAGGTTGTGATCCATGTCTTGTTCGTGGAAGAAAAAATGATGACCTCCCACTCCCAACAACATTAGCACTAGTAGTTGCGGGTGATGCTATGGAGCCCCTCCCACTACCCTTAGCCTCAAAGTAGAAGAAGATATGCCGAAAGATCTACCTGCATGTTCAACCTTGTTTCTTTCTGCCTCTTCTTTCTTTCTGTCTTTTTCATCAATTTCTTCAAGAGTTTTTTGTATAAGCTTCGTACTATAAACTATACAAAGCCCAACATCATGTCCAAAGAGTCTAGCCAGATTGTATTTCAATCTCATAACCCTTGCTGTCATCTTGGTCCCACACAATTTGCGTGATAGATATGCCCGATTTGTCCCACCGTCAGGCTCCCCATACTCCCAAAATGGGTCCAAGGCTTTTGGCATATTTGAATTTTGTAGTGAGCTACTTCAAACCTAGGGCACCAGAAAAAATTTGGCATAACCCATGCATAAAAATTTAAAAATAATAATTAACTACCCACGCCATTTTTAAAAATAATATTTTTATTACAAGACGACAAATACATTATTTGCAATGTGAATGAAAAATTGGCAATAAGAGGGTGCATAAGAATGTTAAAAAAAAGAAAAAGCTTGCTGTCCAAATATGGAGAAAACCCTTGCATTGGCTCATGGGCATGAAAATCATAGTAAATGGAAAAAAACAAAGTAGCACAATGTTGGTAGGCAAAGAGGCAAGCATGCATAGCCCTAAATCTATGAAAAAATTCATTAACATATGGGTTTTGAAGAACATACTTGTTAATGGAAGAGATGAAGTTTGTCTCATTGTTCTTCAATCTTTGATGATCAAAAAATTCTTAGTTGCTGGTGATAATAGCTGTTTGATCTTCAATCCCTCTTTGACAACCTCCACAAAGCTTTCCTCTTCCTTTTCCAAGACTCACAAACAAAAATGAGAAAAAAAAGAAGAAAATTCCCTTTTCTAGCCACGGTCAAGAGAAACCCGACGATATTTTGGGTCGTAGCACAATATTTTCTCGAGATATCGCTGATATTTCGGAAATATCGCAATATTTTCGGGAGTATTTCGGCTCTGACTGAAAATATTGTGATATTTCCGAATATCGGCAATATCTTGGCGATATATATATATATATATATATATATATTTTTTTTTTTCTGAGTAAAAGTATTCTATTAACAGTAAAAGTATGGTACAGCGGGCCAAAGCCTTAACAGTACCTAGTGTGGAGGCAATTTAGACAGACAAAACATAGTTTGAGACTGCCCTGCAGGAGGGAAACCAGCCTGTAGCAACCACCATTTAAAAAAATCCCACGCAGGGGATCGAAATACTGTGAATTCTGAAGATTGTCACTGACAAAAACTGGTCCATGACAGGAGATAACAGAAAAACAAAATACCAAGCGCTCTGGAGAGGGCAGAGACATAACAAGAAAATCATAAAAGAGAGCAGAATTACTCATCAGGAGCCACCTCCTTGATCCTGCACCCAAAATCTTCCGGTTCGCCACGATCGTTGGAGATGTCTGCATCTGAGTGGACCATGGTTTTGGAGGATGGATTGTCCACCAAATCAGCTTGACAGTGTCCAGAGTCTCCCTGCAGACCATCCTTGCTCCCGCTGGGCTGGCCCCTTGAACCCTGAAGCGCCTCGTCCTGATTAGTGCAACCAACAGGACCTTGCCCCTCCGTAGGAATCTTAGTCTTCTCATCCTGGGGCTCCTCAAGAAAAACTACAGAAATGGCGACAGAGACTCTCGGACGGTTGAGGGAGCAATCAAAAGAGAAGAGAGCGGTGTGGGATTGAGCTGGCAGCGCAGAGGACGAGGGAGAGTCCAATTTGCGTCCAGAGCGGAGCAAACGACCATGGAGAAGACGGGGGAGGCTATCCGAGGGGGAAGAAATCTCAGAAGGCGAGTTGGAGGGGGAAGGCGGACGCCTCCCAACGCTTCTGGTAGACCCGTGCCTGCAGCGCATCCTTTGCCTTAGTCTAGGCATGCTTGCAGCGGAATTGGAGCTAGAATTACAGAGGGCTGAAGGATTGACAGGGGGCTGCGTCGGAGGAGGATTCAGAAAGACTGTGGCCGACATGCAAGAACCAGAGAGGGAGATATGAACGCTGTCATCGAGCTCCAAACAACAATTGCTGCAGCTTCTTTTGCCAGTGGCGGTGCGCTCGTTCGCCTTACTCGCGTCAGGATGGCACCACCAGTTCACCGGCGCTGGGGAGAACGGAGCCATGGCATTTAATAGCTCTCCTCTGCAACGAGAAATCTGCAACATTGAATTATCATTCAATTGTGCCTGATATGAAACGTTAACATAGCAGTCGAGACTGCCTCGAGTATCTGCCTCTGGATCGTGAAGTGCGCCCATATTGAATGTCATTAAATCCATGAGATGAGCGCGTTAACAGTTATCAGGTGGGATAGCCGGTCTCATGCGGGAAGGCAGGTGGCCTCCTGTCCGGTGAAACTCCGTCCCATCAATGCAATTAACAATGCCAGCACCTGCATCCGGGAAATATCTTGGCGATATTATCATCACTGAAGAAATGTATTGAATGCAAATCTCAAGAAGTTCATGATTCTTGAGTTCGATAGAATATTTTTGATATAGGTGTACATTCTTGAAATACAGAGCACATCTTTGCATCACCGCCTCACAACCTACCTCTGTTAGAAACCATCTCTTCTACATCACCATGTGTGACCATAAACTCATTAGTCACATCTCTTTCGAACCGTATTTTAGCATGCACCCCATCCATACTTGTACCCTGCCATACTGATTCAGTACAACCTCCTCTACTTGTGCAACTCCCCTACTCAGCAATAATCCCTCACGCACATCATCGTTCTTCCTTGATGGAGTACCTTTGTATTGGACTAACAAAATCATTCATAGTACACAATCTGAGCATTGCTGGAGATTTGGTATTAAATACCAGTGTTGCGAACCTCTCGATAACATCCCGATTTTATCTCGAAATCACGATTTTTTTGCCTAGCCGATGTTTGCCGATTTTTACCGATGTTTTCCTGATTTTTACGATTTTTTGGTTTTCTAGACCCTTGCCGATTTTATCTCGATGCCGATGTTCGCAACATTGTACCCTCAAAGCACTTGTAGCAAGGGTGGACAACAAGTAAATGTACAGAATACAAATCTCAAGAAATTCATGATGGTTGAGTTGGATAGAATATTTTTGATATGTTAGTTTTTTGTGGTAATGGCAATAGTGACCAACTAAATGCTTGTAGTATATAGATTAATCAATATTGCTGGAACTCTGAAGTATTGATGTGTATTGTTATTGATCTATAACCATATCCCTACAATGGAGCCTGAACACAACCTTGTGGAGACATCAAGGGACAGAATATAGCCAGAAACAAATCAACAAACCTCCAATGCAGCTGGTGTCAGTTGATGTTCATTGTGATTTTTCATGCTGCAAGAACTCACATGGTTCACGCTCTCTAATTCATGGCTTCTTGCACTTACAATATTGTTATGTATTACCACTTATAGAATATAAGTGATTGAGGGTTATTATTGGTGGCTTAGCCCTGTAATAATTTTTTTTGATGGCTGTCATTGTGAGTTTACCGCAATAATTAAGAAATGATATCAAGGGTCTTTTACAGGTCACATCAATCCTAGGCTATTCGTTGTTATTTTGTTCTGGTAACTAAATTTTTACAAAACCTCCTTGTTTGGAGGAAATGATTCTTGGGAGGGCCCTCTTGATTCTGTTTGCTATTGTTTTGGATATCAGTTTGTTTACTGTCTTGGACAATGAGTTTGGCCTGAAACCACCTATACCAGAACTGTGTCCAATAGGTTGTTATTATGGTATATGTTTTCGAATGTTGTTCCGAAATTTGATCTTGAAGATGATCATTCATGTGCAGCTACTCTTTGCTCTGGCTCTGTATTATATTTGCTCCATATGCATGGGAATAGAAATAAAAATTCAAATCAAGATTCAAAACCATTATTTTTCAATGAATGAGATCCTTACCGTTAGTTCCAGTTGTTCTACCACTGCATAATCCCTGCATTATATTACTTATTCTGATGTCCTGTATCTACAATATATTATATTTTGAACAAGTCTATTTCATATTTCTATGGAATATTTAGCAGATATTGTTTGAAAAATACTGGCAGTGCCTACTTGTGAAAGGTTGGAAGTCAGGGGCAAGTTGGAGTTTCCCTCGTGGAAAGAAAGCCAAGGATGAAGAAGATCACAAGTGTGCTATCAGAGAAGTATGCCTAACAAGCCCTTGTTTTCCAAGTTTCCCCTTAGTTATATTGTGGTATGCTTGTCTCTTTTTAAATTACTGAATTGGCATGGGTTAGTTTTGCTCACCTTTATATACTCCTTGTACTTTTGCGCCCTTCTTCAGTATGGCAATGTTGCCTCTACCTGGTGGTGGATTTTTCAACATATGGTTTGGTATCTAGCATGTCACTTCTCTTACAGAGATTTTGTATTTTTAATGTGGATTACTTGCAGCTGTAAGCTTCCTGATGTAGAAACGTCTCCATTTTTATTTAAATATATAAGCATCTGTGGGAATGTATTGTAGCTTTCAAGTGAGGTTTTAGTTAGCTTTAGCGTCCATGTCAAACTGTATGAATCTTCTCACGAGAACTAATCATATATTTCCCTGTTTAATAAAGGCATGCTAAATTTATTGATGGTGATACAAGGGCAGCACTTTTAAAATTTCTGGGAAATAAAGTGTGGTAAACTAATCCATGGAAGGAAAGAAAACATGTCCGGAAGTAAGCTTTAGCTTTTCATGTATTGGAGAAAATAGAAACAAGATTGGAGTGGGAACAGAACTGTGGGAGAAAACTTAAAATAGAGAGAAATGAAAGGGTGAGTAGCGGGAATTGGGAAGGTCCTTGTGGTGATGGTTCAGAACTGGCTTGAAAAGGAGAATAAGCTAGGGATTTATGTTCAAGCAGATATAGGTAATCGATTGGTTGTTTTCATTTTCTCAAGAATAAGCTTTCAGAGTAGCATGGCATATAATGGTTTAAAGTAATACCTTAGGGATAAGAGGGTTTTGGGGGAGTTTTAGTGCTGAAGCATGCTAAAGATGGATAGCTGATATGGGGGTGAATTCTCTATATCAAAATAAGGTGTAGGTAGTGTTCCCTCCAGAAATATCGTCTGTCACAGAAATATTAATGTTATTTCTTTCTTTTTATGCATTGCTAAACTTATGTTCAAAATTTCTTCAACATTTGGTACTTATAGATTCCTCTAAATATTCTGCTGAGATTGCTTACAATATGGGTTCTCTCTCTACAGTTGAGTCCAGATTTTTCTGTAATGTATGATTTAAACATTTCAATTAGTGGTCCTTGTTCCTCAAAATCTAGCATGCCTTGTGAGAGCTTCAGAAGGCATAAGCCAGACTATGCCACAACAATGAGTATGATTTGAACATTTCAATTAGTGGTCCTTTTTTCCTCAAAAATCTAGCATGCCTTCTGAGAGCTTCACAAGGCAAAAGCCAGAGTATGACACAACAATGAGGTGGATGCCACTGTCACCTCAACACTCTACCTCTCGCTCTTTAGTGGAATTTCACCACATGGGAGGCTTCCTAGTATAGGTCGTCTAAGGGTAATCTAGGTTGATAGGATCTAGGTGACACTTTAGGAGGCCAGATCAAGGTGCTTCACACTAGGAACAAAGCACAATTCTTTTGTAATAAGGAATAGTGTACATATGAAGAAGCCTACGAGATAATGCTTGTAGCCTAGGGTTTCAAGGTGTAGCTCAAAAATGGCACATCTAGGCATACAAACAAAAGGAAAAGGCTTGTTGGCAAGAAATAATCAACCAATGGAGAGACAAACCTTCAAGTGACCCTAAGTTGAAGCCTTTATGCAGGGTTAGGGTTTTGCAAGCCATAGAATTGCCTAGGGTTGATGACATCAACCCTAGAGAGACACTTCTAACCATGTAAATTGCTAGATTTTGATGTTACAAGTTCAAGCAAAGTGAAAGTGTCCCAATTCAGCTCAAATGTTCAAGCCCTAGTTGAATTCCACTAGAACCCTAAACTTAGTGGCTTTCCTTCAAGGGATGAAATTTTAGGAAGAGAAGAAAGAGGTAAACGTTTAAGGTTTTTGTTCATCAAGATGGTTGCTAGTGCCTTTTCTCTACTTGTGTGATAGAGCCGTAGGAACTTTAACCATGGAAATATCAAATCCTTGAAGGGAGTAAGGGGGAAAACCTATTGCTGGTCGTAGCTATCACTTTATGAGGGGAGAAATTCACTAGAAAAATGCTCTCTATGAAGTTTTCTAGGGAGTTCAAGGATACAAGATCAAAGCATGTAATAATTACCAAGCATTTCATATAAACATAAGCATATAGATAAGGAACATAGAAACCCTAGCACTATTCCATTACATGCAATAACCATAAAAGATACTCAATAAAATTTACTTACAATATATCCAAGAACATGCCTTCTTTAAATCCCAGAATGACGTCTCCACAACAAGAGCTAGTCTCCAATAGCAAAAATCCACGTAAGATCACATCTCCACAAGTAGGGAAGTACAAAGAGCAAGGTTGAGTTCTCTTTAAGAGAGGCCGAATTCCACACAAGTAATGATGAAGCAATGAGAAAGGTGATCCTCTACTTATATGAGGTCTACCACCTCTAATTTATGACTAAAAGCCCCTACACAAGTTTGATATTGAGGGGACTTAAAATAAAGATGTGTTACAAGCCAACCCATTAGCTTAACAACTCAATATGTTAAAATAAGACCACACATGTGAGCCATAAGCCTAAAAGGGTGATGACATCATGCCCTTTTAGGGCTTCAAATGTTCACAAGGCAAAGACATGGCTGAAAATGTCTCCATGCATCGTGATCATCTTTCATTCGAGCAATGTCCTCAAAACAAGCCTCAAAGCAACTCCAATGGTCCAAAATCCAACTTTGGGTGCCACATGTCATCTCCATGGGTGCTAAGTAGGCAACATAGTGCCCTCTCTCTCCAACATTGTGGCTCCATTAGGTGAAACTAACTGTCCTCAATGATCTTGTGGGATGACCATCCTCATCTGGGCCTTGGATCATGGCATGCCCATCAAGTAGTGTCAGGGCCATCTTGGGGGTATGCTGGGTCCACTGGTAAATCATCAAGAATCCTTCATGCTAAGAAAGAGAAGCTTAGTATTCTAGCTTATGGGGATGCTCTAGGATATGCATCAACCATCAACTTCTCAAGTCATCAAAGTGCCCAATGCTGCATCTGCTAAGTCATCATGTTATTTGAAAAATCAAATGTCTGGCTTGGGCATCATGTGGAGTAAGGCGCCCTCGAGGCTTGGGCCCTGTACTGTTGTGGACCACTTGGAGAAAACAACTCAAACTCAAGTGAAAGCAACCATTCATTAGAGACTAAGATCATAAATGCATCTAAGTGGACCATACTTAAGTGTTAAGGGCATATAAATACTTCAAACCGGGATGACGATAAAATATCTAACTAGACCAAGTCCCCTAAAAGTATTCCCTACCTTTGTAGGGGTGGCTAAGTGGTCAACCCTATTAGGTGCTTCCAACCCCAAAAGGAAGGTGGCATTTCCAAGGTCAAACCTGTTGAGAAATTTATGGCATACGATTAAGGTGTTTATTAAATGATTTCTCTGCAATATTTGACAATATATTGTGAGCTATATTAGAGCATTAGCATTATTATTTAGTTCTACTCATTATCAAGACAAATTCCCCTAAGAAGATCACAAAGCAAACATAAGAACACCAGATGTAGACTGCTAGCCAGGGCCAAAATCTCTCCTAGAGAGGAAAACCCACAAAAATCTCTTCTTATAGAATTTCAATGAAGACTTCCAAGCCTTGACCTTGACCCAGGACATAGCCTTCCAAGAGATGAGCTGGCCAAACCCTTAAACAACTTCTTTGAAAAACAAGACCAAGGAAACCCTAGGTTCTCCTCCAAAAACTTGCACGTGTGGGCAACATGGACCAAGATTTCCATCCTTCATCAATTCGTTGATCTTCAAAGAACTTCATTGGCTTCCAAGAGAACTTCGCTCTCCTTTCTTCGCTAGAAAATAGAGATATATCGCTTTATCAAGGATCTTCCAAACGCAGTGAGGTTCGTCTTTATATAGGCTTTCAAAAAGAGGGAAGTAGGCCTCCTTGGGCCGACATGAAGAGCGCTGACCAACTCATCCCTTAGAGGCTTCTAGACATCACATTATACAATTATAGTTTTCCTTCTTTGTTACATGAGCCTTCAAGGGGCTAGAACATCATGACTTTGACCATTTGACTTGTTAGCAAGACCCCTAGAGCACTCAATGGGTGCTTTGACCTAGGACCACAACATGATTGGAAAGAAACTCATTTCAATAAAATAAATTTTCTTTTCTTTTTGTTTTGAGAAGTACATCAATAATTACATCAAGTGATGACTCAAGTACAATTATGAAGACCGATACTAGTTACATTTCAACACTCCCTCTTAACTAGGGAGGTATTCATAATTGACCACAGATACAAGGACAATACTTCCATTGAATTATTCTCATAAGAGTTGGATTGGTAAGTCATCTTAAGCATCAAGATTATGATAAATATACAACCAACATTGTCAACATAGCAAGGCCTTGACTAACATGCTCTATCTATCAATAGATCAGGGCACAATGCTGGGAGGTTTTACGTGGGACACCACAATACCTCTTAAGGCACATACCCCATCCAAATGTTCGCAAGGCATGTCCTTCTAAGACAATTCCTGTCGTGGATTAACACTTCCTCAAGGAATTTCCTCTTCGACTACTCTTACCTATTGGACGCCCTACCTCATCCGCGAAGAGTATCAATCACTAAACTACTTCCTATCTCGGATTCAAATCCTCAAGGAGTATCTGTCTCAGATGCTTACCCAATCATCTAGACGCCATTCTCTTCTCATGGCCTTCGCTAAGACTTACAACTGTTAGTCCTAGTCTAGTGCATGACACATGAAGCAGAGAACTATATCCGTCACTCCCTCTCAACCAGGGAGGAGCTCCCTCTCAACTAGGGAGAAGTGTCAATAATCAAATACTATGATAGTAGTTCTCAGGGCTCTATTGTCATCATCACACGTGTGAGCTTTCTTTGATCCTTACAGGGCCCTCTATACTCAGCTTCATCATGTGTCAACTTCTTCATTATGGAACCTTTCTTCTTCATAAATTTTTCGTAGGACATAGGCCATCTTCTTCATCACCTCCCTTCAACAAAACATAGTGTTAAACCAACGGTCATGTCATCCTTCTCTTCCTTGGAAAGTGATCTTTTAGTCTACATCTGGTTATTCTTCATACAACTACGTTTTTCAAGTCATGCTTCTTTCATGATCTTCCATTCAATCACATGATAATTGTTGTAGGTGACATTCTACAACCCTCTTTCGGTAGCCCTATTTCAATTCAACCAAATGAGTTCAAATATCAAAATGAACATCAAATTAAAGTTACCTTTTTATGATGGCCCTTTGTTATATCAATATCTTCATTACGAATTAATTGAGCTCTTACATGTCTCCCTCTTAAGCATCCAGAAAGTGATCAGGACATGACCATCAAACCATCTGCAACTTTCTATCATATCTGTCATTGTGGTGTACTTCAGCGCCTTGGACCAAGTACCAAGGCAACAACCCAATCATATTCTTCTTAAAGTGATTCTTCTTCATATAGCAGGATCATGCAGAACCTAACATTATATCATGTCTTCAGCAACATCATGGTCTTCCTTCAAATTTCATCAGTGTCTTTAGAAAAACATATCTTAGCCAATCTTCTAGCCCTACTCCTCATTTTCATGATGAGGTCCATTGTGCTACAACTGAACCATCAAACTTCTTAAGAGGCTTGCTCTAAGAGCATATAGAATGGATAACAATCATCATGGTCATTCTTCCAAGCTGAAGAAGTCACTCCATGACATCACAAAGTAGGATCCAAAAATGATCCTTATTATTGACTTGCATCAAAGTCTTTATGCCAATTGACTGCTACATCAGGTTCGTAAGTTCTGTAATATGCTGCTACTAATTCTTGTCTTTTAGACATCCACACTCCCACAATAATACCATGAACCTATCTTTATACATTAGAGTGTCCATGGATCCAAGGGTCCTTATAGTTCCCCCCTTCCACCATGCTTACCAAAATAAAGGATTTGCTCATCCTTCTTTCTTTACTTCTTGTACCTGTAGTATTCATTGACAAGTACACCCAAACAAAATATACAATAATAAAAGCACGATGTCAATCTATCAATCTAAGGTTACCGTGAGACTTAGAGGTTGAACTTCTAGGTTTTTCAAGTGCCAACCCTAGACCAACGGTTCCATATATAACTGATCAACCTTATCCATGCCTACTTGACATGAACCCTAGATTGTACACCTACCCTAAAGACCAAGGGTTAGGGTTTCTTTGATGGAGCAAAGTTAGGATTTCCATAAGACTAGGGTTTTATTAGAGTCAACAATTTTAACAAAAAACCCTAGAACCTACAACAATTCATGTTGGACCCTTAACAAAAATATGCCATACATACATCTTGCTTAGACACCTATAGTGGCTTGTAATTTTCGATGCCATGGTTTCTTCATTGCTTTCCTTCAAGGTGAGCATCAACTCAAGATATCCTTTACAACATTTATTTGCTAATCTTTGCTTCATGATTAGTATAGTATACTTCTTCTGCTAGTTCATTAGAGAACTTGTTTGCAACAATATACCATATCTCCAAGAATTTTTTGAAGTTGACATTGGTTTTCAACAAAACTTATCTTGATGTCAACTATTGATATAACAATAATCCTTTCCCACGATGAAAAAAATTTCTTTCCTTCACAATAGTTTGATCCTATTTATAGCCCTTTGAACTATTATTTTCCTTAATGACAATAGATTGCTATTCCTTTGTATCAACCTTAAAATGCACAGGTCCCACATAATTTCTTGAAACAGGCGTGGCAATATTTCTTATACCCATGTTAGTTTACAAACACATAATTATTTTGTATTGATCACTGTCACAATGATGTGACCTTACTATAGCCTATAGCTTGCCTATTTCTCAATATGACCAATTAAATATGTAGCTTCCTTACTGATGTCTATACCCTAAGACTAGGGTTTTAATATAGACCCACACTTAACAATATTTTCAAAACGAATGCTACTGTAAACGTATCTTTCCAAAATGAGTCGACTTTACTGACTTTTGTAGGCTTCAGATTGTGTATATATATATATATATATATATATATATATATATATATATATATTGCCAACTTTATCACTGTAGTATGTACATTTTCTTTATAATCTCAAGGGTCTCATATCTTAGGATTGTACACCATTTCCTTGGGTAGGCGAATTAGCAAATTCTATCTTGATTGCAGGTTATTGTAGCCAACATAGATGCACCTTCAGGATAGGCCTATAGCTTCTGCACATTAAGGTTTTACAAATTTCTAAGATGGATAGGATAGTATACTTGAACCCAAGTCTAAAGGAGATCTCGACTCCTTTATAGCCTTCAGTTCGAGTCTGCTTTAAAACTATACAAGATGCAAGATGATCCTCCATACAAGAAACGTGCTCAGGACTATTTTGAATGTACAAAAGTAGAGTATGGATCTCGACTTTTTGGAGACTTTGCTTCAGAACAAATTCAATAATTTTGTCTCGGATCTCCTTATGCACAAGTGAGAATTTTGATTCCTTTATTGATTGACCTTCTAGGGCTATAAATGTGATTTTATGCCTAGAACAATACTTAAGTATTTCATACCTTTTGATGGAAGAGTCCTTGCAGAACTAGAGCAATTCTTCCACAAGAACTTGTCATCTCTTCTTGGCCTTCGCTCCTACGCCAATGATTGTAGCCTCCCTAGGGCTACTTGCCTAGACTTTTATCCTTTACAAAGATTCTCCTTCTCACTTTTCTTCAGTAGGTCTGCGGCCTTGATATAGTGATTAAGAGCTAATGGAGGAGCAAAAAGACTTCGATATGCTTGCCATAGAGTGTGGTTTTGAGAGGGTTGCTTGCTTATTAATTTGGTTTCTCGAAACAGAGCTAAAATGCTCTTCAAATATCCTCACTACCTTTGACAAGACATGTGGCCTAATCTTTGCAATTAGGGCTTGATATTATACACATAATTTTGCTCTTGATGTCTCCACAAAATCAGTCAAGGGTAATTGACTTCCTAGAAAATGAATCATGTCAAAATTGATCTTCTCTTTGCCCCTTGATTACAACCCTAGATTTGATACCATGGTGAGAAATCTGGGGCATACAATTAAGGTGTTTATTAAATGATTTCTCGACCATCTTTGACATTTTCTTGTGAGCTATATTAGCGCATTAGCATTATTATTTAGTTCTGTTCATCATCAAGAATTATTTAGTTCTGTTCATCATCAAGACAGATACCACTGAGAAGATCACAATGCAAACATAAAAGCACTAGATGTAGGCTGCTAGCCAGGCCCAAAACCTCTCCTAGAGAGGAAAATCCACAAAAATCTCTTCTTATAGAATTTCAATGAAGACTTACAAGACCTTGACCTTGACCCAAGACATAACCTTCCAAGAGATGAGCCAGCCAAACCCTTTTTTAACTTCTTTGCAAAACGAGACTGAGGAAACCCCAGGTTCTCCTCCAAAAACTCGCACGAGTTGGTTGCATGGACAAAGATTTCCTTTGTTCATCAATTTGTTGGTCATCAAAGAACTTCGCTGGCTTCCAAGAGAACTTTGCTCTCCTTTCTTCACTAGAAAAACAGAGACATATCACTTGATCAATGCTCTTCCAAATGAGGTGAGGTTCCTCTTTATATAGGCTTTCAAAAAGATCGAATTAGGCCTCCTTGGGCAGACATGAAGAAGGCTGGTCGACTCATCCCTTAGAGGCTTCTAAACATCACATTATACCATAATAATTTTCCTTCTTTGTTACATGAACCTTCAAGGGGCTAGAAAATCATGACTTCGACCGTTTGCCTTGTCAACAAGACCCCTAGAGCACTCAATGGGTGCTTTGACCTAGGACCACAACATGATGGGCAATAAACCCATTTCAATAAAATAATTTTTCTTTTTACAAATAATTTTTCTTTTCTTTTTCTTTTGACAAGTACATCAATAATTACATCAAATCATGACTCAAGTACAATTTTGAACACCGATACTAGTTACATTTCAACAAACCCTTCAATCATAGTTGCTAGTACAAGTGGCAGTGGATGGGAAGGACTTCATGGCCAAGTGCCATTTTCAAGGGACTGACTAATGGGAGTCCACATCTTGAGTGTATCGATGTAATGAAGGGAGCAATCGTGGAGGCATGATTTTCTCTTCCTAACCTGCTTTTTCCACCCCCTGGTGCACCTTTTACTTCTTTTCAAAGTAACAAAAATCGCGATGTTATCGCGATAAAAAAATCGCGAGTTTTTCAAGCGGCCGATTTAATCGGCGATTTTTTGAACGATTTTTTGAAAAAATCGTCATCGCGATAAAATCGCGATTTTTACGAAAAAATCGCGATTATTTTGGTAAAAATCGTGGGCCCATCAAATAGAAACCCTATAAGTTCAAAAATCGATTTTTTTTTTGTCATTTTTGTAGCCCTCTCATTTTCCTGACACACCCTGTTGGCAGTTCATGGTAATGTTAAATTCTTAAAGTAAAAGTGATATTTCCTTTATTTTTCATTTTCATCCTTTTACTTAAATTTATAACATTACCATGAAATGACTCAGGATGTTTAAGAGTGGTTTCGACCTCATTGGATTTCATATGGAGAAACTAGAATTTTAGATTTCACTCAAAATTCAACAGACTTAATGGTTTTCAGGGTTTCATGGTTTGGGGATTTGCATTGTTTCCATTTGATTATATTATGTGTAAGGGTATGAGATTGGCATTTGATCAAGAGTATGAAGTCCTTTAAGAACCTTGATGTTGGTGGCATTGATTGTTGAACTTTGTTGATGTTGGTGGTATTGATTGTTGAACTCCCCTACTGTGGCCTTTACAAGAATGTACCCTTCACTCAAAGGAAAACAACTGGTTAGGCATGTTAATCTTTTTCTACCGCATTTTAAGGTTGAGCAATCCAAGTCTGAAGACTTTGAGCTAGATGATGTTTATGTATGTCTTGTTGATGATCCCATTTCTAGTAGCGATGAATCAATGATGAGTTTCATGAGGAGGAGGAGGAGGAGGAGGTGACACCACCTACCCCTGCTACTGGTAGAGGACGTGGTCTACCTCCTTTAACTCCTAGTGCTTCAGGATCTGGAGCACAACAGAGTCCATTGCCAGCCCCGCCAACTTCTTCGTCTAGAGGGAAAGCTGTTACATTTTCTCGCAAGAGGGGCAGAGGAAATTAGTAGTATAGGTTATTTGGTGCATTCCTTTGTATATAACATTATGACTCATGATATGAGATACATTATTATATTTTTTGTTGATATTTTGAGGTTGAGTTGAGACTTAGGACTTAGTATTCAGGACATGATTCACTATTATGTGTGATGTAGCACTAGACATGATATTACACATCTTATATATTAGTTTTTTTTTCATATTTATGTGTCAATGCATTTATTTTATGTTGTGGGTGCTTTAGATATTAAAAAATTGAAAAAAAATGAATATTTTTAGCAGTTTCATTTTTTCCTCGATTTTTATTCTTCCCTATTCTATTTATTTTTTTTCCGATTTTTTCCCCTCGGCGATTTTATCCCGATCGCGATTTTTGTTACTTTGCTTCTTTTCAATAATGCTTTTGTATTTTGGTGCATAGCTCAAGTATCAAAGCTCTTTAGGGTTGGGACATGCAAGGGTTCCTTTTGATAGATGGAGCATCAAGTGCTCAAGTACCGACTGATGGCTAATGAGTAGGGTAGAGCTCATGCTAGGCTTTTGCACATGTGCTAATTTATGCCCTCACCAACTTTTGCATTTTATTTTTTTCTTCTTTCATTGTGGCCATCTTATGCCTTTCCATTCTTTTAGTTGTATCAACCTCCAGGCCAATGTTTTTCGACCCTACTCAACGATGTGGATAAGAGAATGCGAACTCCCAATGAAGCAATGGCATTTAACCCGAAGAATGGAGATGATATCAAAGGATAATAATGTGACGTGGAAACTGTTAAGTATGGGAAAGGTGAATAGACACTCTATCTAAATCTAGGTCCTCCAATGGTCTTCGAAGTAGTGCCCCTCTTATAACCCCAAGGCCTTATGGGAGGCCCCACTAGACTAGGGCTAAATATTAACCCTTTTAGTATATTGAGAGAACAAGTTTATAGTCAAGATCAACCAATCATCCAACTCATCCCTTTATCCATACTAAATGCCCAAAACATTAAGTAAAAGCATTTGATTGCAAAATGATCAAGTACTTGTTGAGTGGTAGGCCACCTTCATCTAAGAGGAATGCCAGATGATGAGTGGTGTATGACTAGTAGTAAGTACAAATGGTGAAGGAACTGACATATCATCATCAATAAGAAAATGCGTAGTGTTGTTGACTAGCTGGCTATCCAAGATAGGGGGACTATTTCTTCTATGGTGTTTGCCGTTTTGGTGGGTAGTAGTCCTTCCATTTTTCAAGTGTCACTATGTTCTATTAGGAGGATCATGAAGAGAACCTTTCTATTTAGTGATTAGGATGTTTTATGCTGATTTGGACCTCATCCCGATCTAGTGCATTATTCCTCCATATTGAAGTAGTGTGGAAATTTCTCTTTGGTTTTTCTGTTAGATAAAATGTATCTTATATTGTATTCTGAAGAAAATTGATTATGTCACATATTACATTTGATGACTAAAGGCCTTCTATTCAAACTAAGTCAAAAGGGATAGTATTTTTGCTTTGATGCCAAATTCTGCAGAATTTATGTCTTTTCCAAAAATTTCTATTCTAGTTGCAAATTGGTTTGCTTTTCTTCTTTAAATATCTCTTTCCAGTGAAGAGGAATCCTCTTCAAAGGTTTTCCATTACCTCTTTTCAACACACTTAATGCGTTCATACTAGAAAAAGGATTCCACTTGGAGTTGCTTGATCTCTTTGCCAATCATTCAAGTGCCTCCTAGAACTACCCCTCTTTGAGCCAACATACAACTCCAAAGAGTATATTTTACTAGCCCTTTGACAAACAATGAATAATTTGGAAGGAAATCCAGAAGAGTGCAACCTAGCCTTAACTACCATGCTTTGATTAATTGTTAGCCAATATGATATTCAATTATAAGTGACAGTTGTGGTTTCTAGGTTGGCATCATTTGATCCATTTATCCTGTCCCTTAATTCCACATCTATTGGGTCTCTTGGAAATTTGTTTGTTTTGCCTTAATATTGTCATAAAATCTTCTTGTTTTGTAGTGGAAGAAAGGGTTGTTATAGCTTCAAGGCCTTCCATATATGCCCTTAAGCATATAATTATATCTAAAATATATCAGACTTGGTGTTATCTTGCATAACTCCATGGGTGTTTTTCTCTAGGGTTGAAATTGATGGATTGAGTTGAAGACTCTCTAGTCAATACATGAGTGATGTTTGAAATTGATGGATTGAGTTGAAGACTCTCTAGTCAATACATGAGTGATGGAAAATCCCACATATCTCCTTCGAGATTGAACTCTATTCTGGAAAATATCTCCCCTAATTGGTTGTGAGGAGAGCAACTTGTCCTCTTACAAATGGGAAGATCCAAATGGATTTCATTGCATGGTTCCATTCATTGTAGATCTTTGAGTATTGATTATGTTCTTTAGGGATCTACTAGAAATCTTTCCTAATGCTATTAAGAAACCAAGACGCAATTTTGTGCTTAAAATTTTAGTGTTGTTAATCTACTCTCTAGAAGGTTTGTCTTTATCCAATTTTTGTATTTTGCTCTCAAATATACTCAATATGTGAAGGGGGTTCCCAAGTTTCTAATTATTTGCAAGATGCGAAGATCCAAATATAGATCCAAGGATCTAAGTAACTTATATATGAGAAGATCCAAATAGATTTCATTACAAGGTTCCATTCATTGTAGATTTTTGAGTCTTGATTACGTTCTTTGTGGATTTATTAGAAAGCTTTTCTAATCCTTTTAATAAACCAAGACGTAACTTTGTGCTCAAAATTTTAGTGTTTTTAATTTACCCTCTAGAAGGTTCGTCTTTATCCAATTTTTTTATTGTGCTCTCAAATATACTCAATATGTGAAGGGGGTTCCCAAGTATCTATTTATTTTCCCTAGTTAGATGAGTTTCCATATTCTTATGTGCCATGCTAAATAATCTTCTTAATCAATGATCTTTATGTATTTCCCTCGTAAATTTTGCCCATGTGTTTATACCAATACAGATACTTTACATCCCTTGATTTTAACAATGTTACATTTGTCGTTATCAACAATTCGTTGCTAGGGTTCGAAATTTAAATTATCATGAATATTGGGTAAATTTTTGGAAATTATTGAGAAACTTAAAAAAATGCAAATAATATATATTTTTTAAAATATTTCTAAAGCAATTTCAACATAAATAAACACATTGTCACACAAATATTAAAATAAAACCGCAATATAAAATGTATAAGATGTCAAGTGCTACATCGAACTTTGATACTAAAATATGATAATTGTCTTTAGTTGTAAGTCTTGACAAGATAATACAAAATCACTTGAAAACAAAAATAAAGGTATCTCATGAGTTGATCATCATAAGACATCTAGATACTATAAGGATAATCTGATAATCATAATGCGTTAAGAAGGTGTTGTTGAGGATTAGGTTTCCCTCACCCTTGAAAAGTTTTTGGTTCCCATGTTGTTCATCAATTCTTTTATCTAATCTCTCTTCCTGGCAATATCAAAAATTGAGTTCTTTGCAAGGATAGTTCTTTGCAATGACAATGTTTGGCGTAGCTGTAGGACAAATATCCAGTTCATGCCCTGGGATTTTGGAAAGGTGGCATTTCAAGTCAGTGATTCTGCCTAAGATTTCCATTCCACATAGGTTGCCACTTAGCTTTGTTATATTATCACCCTCACATGGTTCACTATGCCCCCATGTTTGGTCCAATGGCTTTGCCATTTTGTAGAGGATTTGTTAAATTTTAAAAATTTAAGCCTATGACATAAAACAAATGGGGAAATTCAGAATCGAAAGCTATAAAAAAATTAAAAGAATGTTGCAATTAAAATATAATAGCTGGACTAGTGTTGAATATGCCATTAAAAATGGCAGGGAGAGGCATATTTAATGGACATTGCAAATCCTATACTATATCTTGAAAAAAAAAATGAGGGCATACTTTTTTTTTGCATACCTGTGAATATGGATATTGGTAGATTGCAATAGATCCCCACTCCAAAAGTGCTTAGTCGATGGCAATGAAAACTATAGATTTCCCCTTGTTTTCTTGATGGAAAATGGTCACACTAACCTTAACCCCCCTTGGCAAAATTTGCAAAATGAGGTTGAAAACCCTAAACCTATGTAGTAAACTGTAACCTTAAAGTTTAAACAATTGGACAACAATTTGGTTTGTCTTGTGATAATTATCAAAATGATTGATATAATTTAATTATCGCAATATTTCAATAGTGGCAAATAATCATGATAATTTGTGTCAACAATATTGCCGAGTTGGATTTGCCAATATTATCACAATATCTATGATATCTTGATAAGTGCAACGATGGATTTTAGGAAGGTTTCCATGCATGCATGGACATGCACTACTTGGCATGTTCATGGCAAGGAGAGAACTTCAAAAGTTTTTATTTCAAAGTTTTTGAGATTTGCTATGTTGAGAAAATTTCTATTTTTGGAATTTGGTTACATTTGTGGATACCCCTTATGGAGGAGTGCATGTGATTGAATTTTGGTGATTGTACACAATAAAAAAAATAGGTGAAACTAGGGTTTATTTTTTTTCCAAATTATTGTACATGGATGGATTTGTGTGCGCATGGAGAAGAAAACCCTTAATGTTCTAGTTATTTTGAGGAAATGCAATATTAGATCAAAATTAGGGTCTTTGATGGTTTTAAAAATAACATGTACCCTAGGATTGCTTTCTAGGAGTTGGTGGAGGATTTTGAGCTCTTTGTTAATAAGAAAGATCCAGAATAAGGCAACATCCTAAAGAGAAGGATCCATTGTAGTCTGTAACATGTTGATTGACTAGATGTACAAAGAGTGGCTCAAGTTGTCCTTGATGCTGAAGTGGGCAAAAATAATATATCCAATAAAGACCAACATTATAATGTGGAGAGTAGAGATCTAGCATAATAAATTGAGACTTATCCGTGGAAGAATCTATAAGTAGTCTAAAGGATCCTATAGACTATGCATAGAAACTCCATTAAAAAATGCGAGTAAGCACGTAGCTCCCCCATGAAAACAAGTGGCCATTGGTCGATGAATGTCACTATGAAGTAATCTTTGAGATGCAGCGTCACAGTAAGCCATAGTATCCGCTGTAAAACTACCAACTCTTGGAATGTAAAGAACATCTTCAGATGTTGTGAGGTCAAATATGATATCATCACATCTTGAAACTAATAAGCCAAATTTGAAAAGTGCACCACTATATACGAACTATGAGAAAAATCCTTAATAAGAAGTGAAGAAAATGATCCAAGTGGACTAAGAATAGAGACACCATCAAATATAACAATTTTATGGGAACTATCATATAGACAATACATTGGAATATGGACCCATGTAGTTGATCCAAAAGCTTGAAATGCAAAACTAACAGATTTATACATTGATCAAGGATTTCGAACAACAGATTAATCGCATATCTAGAGTGCATGGGTAGATGTGCACTGTAAATAATGTCAATGATATCATCTATAAAATATTTTCTATCTCAAATTGTTACTCTTGCAAGCACTTTCACATCGAACAACTCTGCAAGTGACAACCGTTGCTTCTTACATAAAAGATCTACCCAAATATAAGTAGTGGCACACTCCCTAAGAGGATTATTGAGCCTGTGTATGTTAGAGTTGCTTAGGTCAGCCTTAACCACACCTAGTAATACAACACAAGAATTATGGCCCTAGCCATGATTACAAGTACAATAATGATACAAATGCATGTGTTGTGGCCATGTTTATAAATTACACCAAAAACTCAAATAATGGGGAAGCTTGTTGGGTTGTGGTATAGTGACACCCTAGAGTTGTTTTCATGCCAATGACCCACCTTTGTATTCTGGCATGCTTGCTCCTCCCATGTGTAGGGTTTGCTGAATGTTGCTATTGATTATATTGAATATTGTTATGTATCCTTTGGGTAGATTATTGTAGTAGTCTCTATTGAGGTACCAACAAACCCTATTTTTCACTTAAGTGTATGAGGGTGGTTTGAGCTTATTTCTAGGTTTATCATATGTTAAAAATAGGGTTCCCATTTAAAAAAAAGAATTATGGGGATATGGCCTATTTTGGTCGTTGATTCTTTTACCTCTACTATTTGGATTAAGTCACTAGTGAAAGTGTTTGTCTTTAGACAACCATATAGCCTATCAAGTCTAGCTTAAATTCTTTCACATCCTCTTCGCTAGTTGGACCAAGTATTCCCTGCATTTTTGTTTGTACATCTTTTTCACCCTTAAGAGATCAATGGGGTCCGTTTGAAGCGTGTCTAAGTTTTATTTTTTTATTATTATGTTTTCAAAACTTTGTTGTTCTAGGGCTCTTCTCCCTTAATTCAACGCGCATTTCACATTCCAAGCATTTGTATGAGCTTCATGGGAAATTGTCTAATGAAGTTTTCCTATATGTTCACACATCATTTTTCCAAATCACAATATAAGTACCTATTGCATGATAGCTGCTAAAATGCACAAGTTTTAAAACACAATATGTGTCCCAATTAGCTTTTGGGGTATGCTCCGAAAGTGTTTACACCATGCTTAGGGGCGCTTCATGTGATGTTGAGTGCATGGTGTACGGATGACCCTTGGTTGTTTGGTTGTTTCGTGTTTCGTGTTCTATTTTATTTTTTCTTGTATTTCTCTCATAATTTTTTCCCTAAAAAGTAGGAATTGCTATGGCTTTGTATGTAGATTTTTATTTGTTACTGTAGAGGTTGCCATGGCTTCTAAAAGCAACAATGATCCAACATGGTTACATTGCCATTTGAATGATGATGGGAAAAAGGTTTGCAACTATGGTGGGAAGGTCATTAAAGATGGGGTGATCCATAGAATTAAGGAGCACTTATCTCATTTGAGAGTCCAAGTAGAACCTTGTGAGAAAGTCTTTGATGACGTAAAAATCATATGATGGGTTTGGTTGAAGCCTTTTTAGATAAAAAGAGCAAGAACATAAAAGTTAAAAAGGACATAGGTAAAAGTAAAAAAGATGATGCTCCTTTCATGGACACTGATCTTGAAGCACATATCCCAAGTTTTGAAGATTCCTCTAGCTTGCTTGTTAGACTTGGAGATTAGCATGCTTTTGGCCCTAGTTCAGCTAGTTTGAAAAGGGCATGTGCAAAGAATCTTGACTATTTCTTTGTACCTCGCACCACCCCTAGTGCTTAACCCACTATTGATGCCAAATGGAAGAAGATAGCGAGGGAAGCTACTTGGGAATGCATTGTTAGATGGTGCTATGATGCAGACATACTTTTCAATGCTCTTAGTTCTCCATATTATCAACTTATGATTGATGCTATAATTGCATGTGGTTTGGGCTTCAAAGGACCTAGTTTTCATGATATTAGGGGGCCACTTTTACAAAATGAGGTACAAAGAATAAAAGGGGATACTTTATCGAGTTCAAGCACCCATGGACCAAAACAAGGTGCACAATTATGTTTGATGGATTGACTGATGGAAGATTCGACACCATTTTAAATTTCTTAATTGCTCACCCAAAAAGGCACCATGTTTTAGAAATTTGTGGACGCATTTGATCAGGTGAAGGATGCATAGTTACTATTTTGTCTTTTGGATGAAGTGGTTATGGAAGTAGGGTTTGAAAATGTTGTACAAGTGATCACAGGAAATGCCTCCAACTGTGTTGCAGCTAGAAGGATGCTGTAGGAAAAACACCCCACCATCTAGTGGACTCCATGTGCAACCCTTTTTTTTGGGGCTCTTGCTTGAGGAAATTGGTAAAATTGAGTGGGTGAAGAAGTGTGTGGAAGAAGGAAAATCCATCACTAGATACACTACAACTACTCATGGGTTTTGAGCCTTATGAGGAAACACAATGAGGGTAAAGATCTTGTTTAGTCAAACATCACACGATTTGCAACAAACTTTCTTTCATTGCAATCCATTGTTCAACAAAAAGGCAACTCGAGGAAGATGCTTGCTTGTGATGAATGTAATGCCTCTCAGTGGAGCAAAAAGGTTGAAGGGAAGAGGTGGGTGACAAAGTGTTTATAAAATATGTTTGGGGAAAGGAAAAAGAGATATTGCTATTTAGCGAGCCTCTTGTGAAAGTGTTGCAAATGGTGGATGGTGATAAACCCGCCATGGGTTTTGTTTATGAGGCCAGGGATCAGGCCAAAAAGGAAATAAAGGCAACATATGGGGATAAAAGACAAAAGTATCTTCCTTTATTGAGAATCATTGATGAAAGATGGAACAAACTATTGATTTGGGGTAGCATCAGATGTGCTCTAAGTCTCAAATTTTGTGGAGAGGCTTAGACACATGTATTCTAAATAACCCAGAAAGTGTTTGGTGAAATTCCACTCAGATTGGATTCTATGGAAATAATTAATTATTTTTAAAGGGACCCAAATCAAAACTTAGGAAAGTAAAATAATTAAAGTGTATTAATAGAATAAATGCATCAAGTCAAAAGTTAATCTTAGTCATTGATTAGAGATCTAATTTGGGTCGTTGAATACTCAACGAAAAGATTATAAGGACTTGAAGAGTCATTTGGAAAACACATTCGTGGAGACACATAGGATCTAGAGATCAAATTTTTTTGACGGAGAAAGTGCTCAGACGAAAATCAGATCTAAGTGATCCTTAATTACAATGAGGGGCAATATTTCCGGTTGGAAGGTTTCCTGAGCCGAAGAGTACATAGCAACATAGACAGAGAGAGCCACAGCTTCAGCGTAGAGCCAGTGACGCAGTGCCTACACAATCACTGCGCAGAGCCAAAGGGAGAATCGTTTTCCTGCAAAGGATATAGCGCAGAGCCAGTGTCAGACCTCGGAGAGATTTATCGGAGGCTCAGTTTCCAATCAACAGTGAGACCTACGCAAAGGCAAAAGGGCAACCGAGTTGTGACGCAGTCACTGCGCAGCGACAACACATGGCAGTGTAGCCTTGGTGCAGATCAGTGCCAGTTTTCCCATGGAGGAGTGAGGTTTGTCTCACGAGATTTCTTTTGTTAGTTTTGCTGTATGATTTGACAGTCTCGTCAATCATAGATTTGTACTGATAATTTACTGCATAATAACCTATGAAACCAGATTCGTTCCTCAGCCCTATCGTGTCTAGAATTTGTCGAATCAGACACGATTTAGTGGGGTATGTGTCCTTCGGTCGTGTCCCATCAGGACACCATCTTTTCCCGATCGTGTCCTGATCGTGTCCCATCAGGACACCATCGTGTCCTGATAGTGTCTTGATTTTGGGACACCTGTCCAGTTTTTATGAGTGTCACGCGACCCATAAAGGGTCGTTTTAGCCCATTTCAACTTCACATTTAACTCTCTCTTGATGTGGGTTTGCTTTGGGTGTGTGGGAGTGAAGAGAAAAGGGCGTGGGAGCATTTTGGAGGCGATTCAAGCAACATGTATGTGCATTTTGTCTCTATTTTTTTTTCTTTTTTATTAGAACAATTTGCATGTGCATTTTTTATAGAAATTTGTGCATTTTTTCTTTATTTTTTGACAGAATTCATGGCTCAATGAAGGGCAGTAGGGAAGGGGAAGAATGTCCCCATTGGAGATGCCCCTCCCGTTCTAATTTCATCAGGGTTTGCAAGTGTTCCCTTTATTGGAAGTGGGGTTGGAACAACAGCTTCAAATGTTTAGGGAAGAAAACAACCTCAAGATAACAAATATCCTTTGTGGAAATATGTCACAAGAGAGCAAGGGCCAGGCAACAAAGGGGGAGGATGTAGCAGACGAGAGCAGTGGTGACCATGATGATGACAGTGATGTTGATTTTGATGATGAGGATTGACGCCTCATGAGCTACCTACTCCCTAGAGGCTTGTAGTTGTTTTGTATTTGCTATTTCTATTTGCCATTGGCATTTCTACTTCCTATGTAACACATTTTGATTTTGATGACTTAATGAGAAAACTGCAGTATCTTGTCTTTCTCCTATTGTTGATGAATATGTCACAATTTTATTTGTATGCATAATGTTACTTTGTAAAAATTACATCTAGATGAAGACCTATGTTTGAATCAATGAATTTGTGTCATGAATGAGAATTTGTGTCCGACGTTTGAATCTTCGTGTCCTTCGTGTCCCCGTGTCATGTGACTTAGATAATAACGTAAATCCTCATATTTGTTGCAGCGGTTTTGCCACATTGGGTTTTTCCAGGGACATTAGTCCAAAAATAATTATGTCGGATGGTTGTGTGATCTATGTGTGTTCAGATTTGTTTCCGCACTTGTATTTCTTCCGCAGGTTAATTGTGTAGGATGTAGTGAAGGGATTTCAATATTTGCTTGTAGAACACAGTAAATAATTTGTTAAGTAAAATAACAAATAGAAGATTTTCCATCAGTTGGTGCAGTAGGATTCCATGTAACACGAATTTTCACACAAACAACTCCATAGACCTTTACATGCATGACACAACAGGCTATTACCTAAACCCAAGGTATGGAATTTAAAATTTTCAAAGTTTTTAAGTTCTATTATTCATTAGAATTTAGAAAAGTTTTGCCAAACATTCAAAGTCATTCAATGAATATTTTGTCTTTTGAACTTTGAAGGTACCATTACAGTAAATATTTTCAAGCAAATGGGGAGGTAAAAGAGGGATTGTATAAATCCATTGGGCGCATGATCCAAGATCCCAAGACTCAGGACCAAATACATAGTTTTCACTTCAATTTCCATGAGAGAACTAGTACGTTTGGCATGTCTATGGCTATAAGAAGTAGAACAAAGGATCCACTAGGTAAGAAATGTCGAAGTTTTGAAATTATCTTACTCATTAAAAGGGTTTAGAAGTTCAGTTCAAGTTTCAAACTTTCAAAGTCATTTGCTAATGCTTATTTTCTTTCAACTCTTATTGTAGCCTAGTGGTGGCAACAATTTACCCAATGTCCTGATTTGCATAAATTTGCAATTCAGATATTGAGCCACAAATGTAGTGCTTCGAGGTGTGAATGGAATTGCAGTGTTTTGGATCGAATACACACCAAGAAGAGGAACCGTTTGGAGCAAAAACGGTTGAATGACATGGTTTATGTTCACGATTGAGAAACAAGTTGCTGAACAAGACCACTGAATTAAGAAACATAACTTTTGATAACTTTGATCCATCATCAGAGTGGGTCGTGGAGACCCAGTAACCAGCATTTGACAATGGAGATCTTTCTTGGATTGGCTTGGACCCACCTCCACCTTCAGGGCCAGGGGAATCAAGTTGAAATCCTACCATATATTCTTAGTCTACTAATTCTAAGGATGAAGATGAGGGGGAGGTTGAGCATGATGATTTTGATCACCAAAGTAACAAAAATCGCGATCGGGATTAAATCGCCGAGGGGAAAAAATCGGAAAAAATTGTAAAAATCGGGAAAAAATCGTAAAAATCGGGAAAAAATCGTAACATACAAAAATATTCATTTTTTTTCAATTTTTTTAATATCTAAAGCATCTACAACATAAAATAAATGTATTGACACATAAATATGAAAAAAAAACTAATATATAAGATGTGTAATATCATGTCTAGTGCTACATCACACATAAAACTGAATCCTCTTCTGAATACTAAGTCCCGAGTCTCAAGAGTCAACTCAGCCTCAAAATATCAACAAAAAATATAATAATGTATCTCATATCATGAGTCATAATGTCATATATAAAGGAATGTCAATGCACCATAAAACCTATGGTCCTATACTATTGATTTCCTCTGCCCCTCTTGCGAGAAAATACAACAGCTTTGCCTTTCTCTCTAGATGAAGAAGCTGGCGGGACTGGCAATGGGCTCTGTCGTGCTCTAGAAGAAAAAAATGAAGCACCAGAACCAGAACGGGAACCTGAACCACTAGGAGCTAAAGGAGGCCGACCACGTCCTCTACCGGTAGTAGTGGTAGGTGGTGTCACCTCCTCCTCTTGCTCCTCCTGCTGCTGCTGCTCCTCCTCGTCCTCCCCCTCCACTACCTCCTCCTTTATCCAATCAGGGGCTGACTCCATGACAGGCCTCTCAACCTCAACCCTCCATTCAGCAGTGGTGTCAATCGCATCTAAAGAGATGGCCTCCATATCAGGGGTCCTCTCAAGTTATCTCACCCACAATCTAAGATTGTAGTAGACGTAAACCATGTCATTGAGCCGCTGACCCTCCAACCTGTACAAGGGTCATAAATTAATAAATTAAATATTTAAAAAAAATATTTAATGAATTCAAAAAATCAGTTGGAATATGTTAAGTTTTTTACCTGTTGCGCTTTTTGGTGTGTATTTTTTCAAATACACTCCAGTTGCGCTCGCATCCTGAAGCGCTACATGTTTGGCTGAGTATTCTAATGGCAAGTTTTTGGAGTTTTGGTAATCTGCCACCATAGCTCCTCCACCATGCATCTACAAGTTACAAGTTACAACAAATAAGATAAACTGATAAAGCTACAAACATAAGAAAATTTTTAAAATAATGAAAATCTTACCTGGCATTTTAACAGTCCTATCCTGGACTGCCATGTCGAAGCTCAAGGTGCCACCTGCCATTCTGTATACCTCCATCTCTTTGGATATCTCTGAACGTTCTGATGGAGTTGGCACCATCTTCTGAACACAACTGAAAAAGCCATCCATGACCTCAACATCAAATAGAAAACCACATGAATAAGCAAATGCGGGGTTCAGGAAGAGCCCTGCGGCATGAATGGGACGATGGAGTGTGTTGTTCCATCGATCATCAATCACTTCCCATAAAAGAAGTTGTCTCTGAAACCCATCATCACCCTTATCATCATAATAGCTGCGAACAGCTTCTTTGGCCCTATCCATGGCCTCATACAAGTAGCTCATTGCGGGCTTCTCTCCATCCACCAATCTAAGAACCTTTACCAAAGGTTCACTAATGCTGCACACCTCTTCCACTCCAGCCCAGAAACTTTCCTGATATGACACCAACCTGCAGATGGCCTGTCCCTCTGATTTGCGGCTGATAGTCAAAGCACGCCACTCATCTGAAACAAACATTCTCTTCAATTCCCACTTAGAATTCAAGAGGGATTGAAGAGAGATGAAAGTAGTGGCAAATCGTGTAATAGCAAGCCGCACCAACTCCTTATTGTTGGTGAATGTCCTCATCAAATGAAGCACAGATCCATGGTTATATATAAATTTTGTGATTCTCTTTGATGATTCTACAATATCACTGACAAAATCAAGCTTTCCGATGTCCTCCAACATCAAATCAAAGCAATGTGCCGCACAAGGTGTCCAAAATATGCTCGGATACCTCTCCATAAGCATCTTGCCAGCAGAAACATAGTTTGTAGCGTTGTCCGTTATGATTTGGACAACATTTTGGGGCCCAACCTCCGTAATGAACACATCTAATAAATCACATAATAATCTTGCATCTTTCACATGTGTAGATGCATCAACAGATTTCATAAACATTGTCCCTTTGGGACAATTGACCAAGAAGTTAATAAGGGTCCTACCCCTTTGATCAGTCCAACCATCTGACATCACAGTGCATCCTGTGATTTCCCATGATGCCCTTAACTCTTCCAATCTCTTGGTGCAGTCAGCTTTCTCATTTTGCAGAATGCGCCCTTTAAGGTCATTCTCTGAAGGGGCTTTGTATCCTGGGCCAACAACAGCGATAGCATCAATCATAGACTGATAAAATGGATTGGTCTTGGCAACACTGAAAGGAATATCACTCCAAAGAAACAGTTTGCCCAACAACTTATCAGCTTCTTCCTTCTCCTTTCTTTTAAGATAGGAGGAGATAGATGGCTGTGCCCCGGGAGTGGTTCTAGGAAGAAAAAATGAGGCAGCAGCGACGGGGCTGCCTGTAGAAGAGGTTGATGCTGAAGAGCCACTACCACTCTCACGCTCAACCACAAACCCTGATATTTGACTTTTCAGAGCTGCTCTGCTGAGTTTAGTGGTTTCTATTTCTCCCAATGAGTTCATGGCTCTTTTGATTATTTCTGGATTGGTGTTTTTGCAAGGGCCTAATTCATGCCCAGGAATTTGTGCCAAGTGGTATTTCAACCTGTATACCCCCCCTGTCATGTGTTGACCACATAATTTGCAAGACAAGTTTGATCGGTCAAAACCCCCATCAGGTTCACCAAATTCCCATAAAGGATCTAATTTCATTGGCATGTTGGAAACTTTGAAGTTTGAACTTTGAATGTTGAAATTTGAACCTAGGGCACAAGAAAAATTGCCAGTTAAAAAATAAAATAAAAAAATTACAATTTTACATACAACATTTTGATTTTTTTCACCAAAAAAAAATCCTCAACTCAATCCAAAAATAATTGGAAAAAATACATGTTGAAACACAAGCAAAAATAATGGGAAGAAGCTAAGAGCATAAGAAGAAATAGAAAAAACAAAATTTTACAAACAATTTTTTGCATTTTTGACCAAAATAAACCCTCTCCTCTCAATAAAACAAAAACAAACCAAAAAAACACAACCAAATGCAATCACAAGTGATGAAAAACACATGGGTAATAGAAACCCATGGAAGAACAAGAAAAAAACAAAAAAAAATGGGTTAAATTTGATGCCCATACCTGGAAAAACGTTTTGCCGGAAACACTTGGTCCAAATTCAATTTTTCTTCGCTTGGATTGCAAGAAATTCTAAGTTTTGTCCAATCTTGGGCTTCTAAATCTCCTCCTTCCCTCCTTGGCTCTTTCTTCTTCTCTCCTTGGCTCTCATACACAACTCTGTCCAACAAAAAATGACAAACAAAAACCAAAAAATCGCATATAAACCCGCTGTCCGACGCCCTCACGATTATTACTGATCGACTCGCGATTTTTCTTTCTGGAAAAATCATATTAACTGCTACACGATTTTTCAAAAATCGCTAAAACATCGCCGATTAAATCGCAGCTGAAAAAGTACTAGTAGTATTGTAGTTTAATACTATGCTTGTTTTTGGACTCTAGAGGTCACTTGGAGCCTGTATCTTGATCTATTTTGTTTTAGAAATGTATTCTACTAAGTGCTATTTTGGTGTTATGCACTCTTATGTTATGAATATAAATAATTAATAATTAATAAGTAATAATGATTAATATAATGAAGAGGCATCTCTCAAAAGACATGACTATTTACGAAGGGGTACCCACATAGGTATATATATGGGACCTTCAGATGTAGCCAAATCATATTCTTCATTCATATATATATGGTTGTATTCTCATTGGACATCTTTGTATTCCAAGTGTTTTGGAGTATTTAATTTGTGAGTTTGAACTTTGTTTGTTACATTGGTGTCAGGACTCGGAGCATAAATAAGTTTTGTTTGTTACATTGGTATCAAAGTTGTTCGATCCTCTGGCTGCTCAACCGCTGCACAAAGCCAGTCAGATTCGACCTTTGGCCATCAACTTGTCGTCAACTTCGTTGTCGTCGCGATTCAACCATTTTGCTACATAAGTTTTGGGAGGTTCTCTATTCTGCAATCAAGCAATTAGGCCTTTGGCCATTAGAAAAAGAAGAGAGATTTAAAATATTTTTTGATTTCAGACTATTGTGATCCATATTGTTTTTGACACTGTCTTTTGGATTAATCACATAATTGTTCATTTTGTCGATTTTTCAAACCATCTAATGTGGTTCATCCTTAGGACAAAGATGAAAAAAATGATCAATCCAATGGTCTAAATAGTCGAGATGCATCCTGTTCCAAAAATAACTATTAGAGTAAGTCAAATAAAAAGTAATATTAAATTCAAATATGAACGTTAGGTTCTAAAATGATTAGTCATATTTCTATTTTATAAGAAAATATTTAATAATGTAAAGGAAAACTAACCATTATAAATTCAAAAGTTATATGAAGAAAAGAAAAATAATCAATAAAAATAGAAAAAGGAAAAAAAAAATTATATGAAGAAAAGAAAAATAATCAATAAAAGTAGAAAAAGGAAAAAAAAATTATATGAAGAAAAGAAAACTAATCAATAAAAATAGAAAAAGGAAAAAATAATTCGATGGATTTTTAATATATATATATATATATATATACCCATTTATTATAGTCAAGAATAAAAAAGAATATTATTATTAATTATTGTTGTATATTTATATTATTATTATAATACTATATAATGTTACTATATATAATATCATTAATTGTTATTAATGTGAATATAGTTTATTATATTTTGATAAGTTATTATATATATATATATATATTTTTTTTCTCCGTGGGAAAAAATCTTTATTTCATAGGAAAAATAACAGACCGGCCCCTAGAATGGGGTTTTTACATATGCTCCTCGAGCTGTATGGACTCTTTATAAGATAATTTTCATAATTACATGAAGGGAATCCCTCTTTCTAAGCTGCTGTTCTTAAAGTAAACAAATTTCTTTCCTTAGATCGAATGTGATCATACTGTCATACTGCTGATCTTCAAGTCCGTCTCCTGTTATACACTGTCATATGGTCGCTTGCTTTGAAGCGTGCCGAATATACTAAAATAAGATAAAACAATAATCATACTTGTTCTCCAAAGAAAATTAAACCAAGTGAATCTCCTCCAAGTTGGAAGAGAGATCCATAATCTTTAGAGTGCCTGGAGGAAGAGTGAGAGCCGCCTTGGACAGACCATCAGCTTCTATGTTTAGTTCCAGATACACATGTTTGAACGAGAGGAGTTGAAAATCTTGTGTTAAGGGCCGGATGCTTCGAAGGATGGCTTGAAGGTGTGGAGAGTGAATTTGAGAGCACCGAAGTGCCCAATCTATTACCATTTTGGAATCTCCAAAACATTGTAAGGAAACAATGGCTTTGCATTAGGCCACATGAAGAGCTGCCCATAAAGAAGCAATTTGAGCCTTACTGTTTGATCCATGGCCCGAAGCAAAAGAGATGTGAAATTTTGAAACCGGGGAGATATGAAGGACTGCCCTTGCGCCTGTCAAAGGAGGAGAGCCCTGACAAGCACCATAAAAAACGCTAATGAAGAGCCCTGATCGATTACTAGAGGCACCATGGAGCGAATTTTGGATGCCTTGGGCAAACATTTGTGCTCGATTGCCCACTGAAATATCATTGCTGCGGTCAACTCTTCAGGAATATATTTTCCATTGAAAATAGCCATGTTACATGCCCACCATATGCCATGAGTGAATAATGAAGGAAAGGATGAAAAGGAGCTTACCTCGGGCTCCTTCCACCACTGCTTCAGCCTTGATTCAAAGGAGTCTGTCGAGGCCAGTCGAGGAGGAAAATTGAAGAAGTAGATCATAGCCAAACTGATTCTGCATAAGAAAATATGAGAACATGATTCAGCTGCACAACCGCAAAAGGAGCATCGACTTGGGCCCTCCCAACCCTGCCGCTGTAAATTGTCCCAGGTTTAAAGAAAAGAAAGTGTTAAAAAGGGGCAGAAAAAGGAGTTCAAAATTATAAATTAAAAAAATGTAAAAAAAAAGGATTATATAAAAAATAATAGTAATAATATAAATTAAGAAAAAGCAACAACATAGCCAGATCTGCCGCCAATGTCACAGGGTTCGTCGAATTTGAACCTTGAGGTTCAAAATTCGACAAACCTCAAAATTCAAATTCATTTCGATTTATCCAGGCTTTCTTCCGCTCAATCACAGTATATTACACGTCAAGGTTGAGTAGTAGAAATGGGTAGTATGCCGATGTCCCCCAACCATATGTTCGTTTAGTCTGTAGACTTTAGTTCGATCAATCTGTTTCTTGGCCTCCATTTGCATATGGCGTATATGCCCGCTATTCACATATAACATTCCCTTCGTTTGCATATGTGTGCTTTGTCGATCAAATACCCTCTGCTTGTTCAGTTTCAAATGCTCTACCAACATTATTCACCAACATCATGGTATGTGCACTATTGCTCCAGTTGTCAAATGATGCGTTAGTCGAATGTATTGTGTTAATCTACAAATAAATCCACCATAGTATTCTAATTGTTTTATTTATTGTAATTTTTAATGTTTACTCCACTGAAGTCACCATATTATATTATTGCATTTTAATTAATATAGACATGATAGAGTAGGTTTTTTTCCTTATAGTAGCTAGGTAGAGTGCCTTTGGATTGGAATGCATTCCTTGAACTGACTTTGCCCCACTCTTAAATATTCCTTTTCCCTCTAGTCTGATTTGTCCCCTCAATAATGTCAAATTCACTTAATCCTATCATTCCCTTGTTGTTGACAAGGTATGTGGGTAGTGATTCCCTTATAATGTATGGATTTTATGGTAACAAAATTCTTTGGATTTACATTAATTAATTAATTTAAGTGAGCTGAAAAAGAGAATGACTCAAAAGCAGCTCAAACGTTGTTTCCTCCATATCTTATTTTGTGAAATGAGTACAAGTATAATATTTATTGTCTAAGCTATTTATATTATAATATAAGTTTAAAATATTATTGCGCTGAGAGGTACTCTACAACCCAGTATGGGAGAGATGTTGTCACATAACATTACATTTAAAAATAGTAAAATAATAATTTAAATTAACAGATTAAAAATAGTAATAACAAAAGAAATTAATGTCGTCCATAATTAAAATACTTCAATTTGCACCTTAATTTTATATAACTTTATATAGAGATATAAAGTGACCAAAAGTTTAAAAAAATACCTATTAGTATGAGGAAGAAATGTAATTTCTTGACTACTTAATATGAGAATGAGTAAAAAAATTGTACTTTTTACTACGAGGAAGGAATGTAATTTCTTCAGTACATAGGTGACAAGAAATAGTATATATATATATATATATATATATATATATATATATATATATATATAACACAAAATATCTTATTGTCAACCATAAGTAAAAATATTTCAGTGTTCATATTAAATAATCTACTTTATATAGAGAAAAATAAAGTAATTAAAATTAAAATTTTCTTACATTTTCACTTTCCATAATGAGGGAGATGTGGAATTTATTTTATTTATAATATGGAGTTGATATATAAGATTTTAAAAGTATTAATAACAAAGAAAAGTTTAACGTAGGTTATAAATAAAATATTTCAATACGTAGGTTGAGTAAAATATTTTAACATGAAACATATATACAGAGTGAAAGATTGAGCGAATTCTTATTCCATTAATAGTTGCTTTCTAATTCAATGTATGAGGGATTTTTGTAATTCTTTCAATGCTTAATATGGATTTGATATGTAATATTTTAGAGAACATTAATAATAAAAATAACTAAATGTATGCATACAAGAGAAAATGCGAGGGGATATGTTTTAACATTTTAATGTGGAGTACGTGAATTAAAAATAAAATATTTCAATGTCAACTACATATATATTTTACCAGCTTAGATCCTTCCTAAGTTTTAACTCTAGATCTACCAAGCATTGAGAGGGATCAAATCTCTTCAGATGCTAACATTTTTTAAAGTGAAGAGATTTGATCCTTCTCGGCGCTTGGTAGATCTGAAGTTAAGATGGATCTAGGTCGGTTTAATAAATGAATATACATTTAATATAACTACATTATGTGCTATAATTAGATGTAAATTGAATCATTTATAATTTATGTAAGTTAAATTATCTCTCTCTCTCTCTCTCTCTCTCTCTCTATATATATATATATATATATATATATATATATATATATATTTGTCAATTGACTATAGCCGAATTTAATGGTGAATCTCATTCGAACTTCATCGAAAAATTTGAATTTGAATTGAATTTAATCATTTTCGAACTCAAATTTGAACACGAACCATGTGACATAGTCTGTTGCCAACGAGTAGTCGCCGACACTACCTTTGCAGGTCCTGTTTGATGTCCACAATGCCATCACTGTCAATATTGTGCCGACCGCCTCTGCCGACCGATAACACTATACAAACAACTTCCCACGTCTACACACTACCATCCACAAGGTTTTTTGTCGCTCCTTACACAATATTGTCGACATACACTGTTTGTACACAATTCCATTGTCGTTCCTAATCTAGTTTCCAGTGGTGTATAAGTCAAGAGCATTGTCATTTCTAAAGCCCCACCATATAACTTGTTGCACCATATCTCCAATCTGTGCATCCATCCCGACTATTGAGTAAGGAAAGACTATAGGGTTGGCTATTCGTGTAACAACCCACACCATAAGTCCCTACTTCCTAATATTTAACTAAAAGTTAAAAGACCAACATAAAGAAAAGCTAACTTAAAAAAAAAATAAAAAAAATTAGAATGATTAATTAAACAGCACCCCGATTGAATACATTCAAATTAATACAATCATATTCTTTTCATTTAAATGACGGCTGTTTAATACAACCTTATACATCTTATCCTCTTGCATTCAAGTTACCTCTCATTAATAAATCATATCCTCTTATTCGAATGACCTCTCATTAATACAACCTTATTACATTCAAAGGACATCTCATTAATGAGAACCATATCACTCGAATGATACCTCTTTAAAAACATTCATTTCTACATTTATGGAGGCCTTATCTCGATGGAGTGTGGCGGTGGGATGTTAGCTGGATGGTGTTATGGCGGTGGGGCAGATTATTATTTAAACACGAAGTCATGAAGGAGGAAGGGGTCTTTTGTTGGGGGAAGAAGGGGGAGAAGGCTGTTGTGAGGAAATGGAGAAGGCTGTTGTGATGAATTTGCGGAGGTTGTTATGGTAAAATCTATCAAGGGTGGGAAGGAGACTCACTGTTCTCGGGATTCTGGGCACGGGGGCAGAGGAGGCGTCCTCTGGATTTAGGATTAAATTCTAAATTTGGCTGGGAAGAACATTTTGGTTCTGTAATCTGCCCGATCAGCTGAAGAGGAGGATCACGGTTCCAGGTATTCTAGTTGGATCTCTCCGTCTCCAGGTATTCCTCCTCTTAGCATCAGTTAATTATTATATTTCAGTATCAGCTAGTCACTGTGGTTTAAGCATTAGCTGGTTACTGTGATTTTACTTAGATTTAACTTAAAAATCATGTTTAAATTCTCTTGCAAATTAAATCCTGCTTAACTGTAGGGAGTCAGATAAGTGTTTTGTTTTAAGTCAGATAAGTGTTTTGTTTTATAAGTGAGACAGAGACCTTGTACATGGTGTCAAGCATGGTATTAACGAGGTAGGCTGTTACATTTGGTATTAGAGGGTGATTCAAACCCTCTTACGACCTTATAGGCCCATTAAAAATTCACTATAAGCTGTTGCTGGTATAAACCAGTCTTGGGTTGTTCCAAATTTAAAACTGCTTGTGTAAACCTGCCGTGCAAATATTAGTTTCAACAAGAATTCATAATCTCTGCATAAATTAAATGTCAAACACACTGCATACCTTGATCTTGTTTCAATCAGGAAAGTAGTATTTGAGATGACCGTGCTATTTTCTGCCTATACTTATAACTACGAAGCAAGAAAAGACCAGCATGAAACCTCTATCATAAAATAGAATTGATGTCTCCATAGAACTAATACACACTCTGATTCTGCATAACCTTCTAACTGAAAAAGGACAAAGTAACAATCCAAATTAATTTTAAAAAGTGATAAGTGAGAATAAGTTTATTACAGATCATAAACTGCACAAACAAATACTTTTTATACAATAAACTAAATTACAACAATTACTAGTTCCTCCCCAGCATTTCAGGATTGCCACAGGTAAGAGACTTGAAGAGTATTGAAATTATCCGATCTCGCATCTCTGTAGGATGTGGAGTTTGAAAATCAACCAGGGCCATGACTGTGCATAGAAGCTCGATACCCACAGTTCGAAGCTTGGTCAGTTCACAACCAAAATTAGATTAATAAATTTCCCGGTTGAAGGATTTCATCTTCCTCCGTAATTTGAAATACTACTTGTAGAACGCTTACAAACTCCTGACTCCTCTTTAGAAGTAGAGGTTGAAGGGACAGGCAATAGTTTATAGCCATCTCAGTTCCCACCTGCTGTGACACTAGCATTCATGAAAATATAACAGAATTCTGTATTCAAAATGGATTGAAGATAACTCAAGGATCTTTAAATACTTGAGAATTCTAGTAAAATCCATTTTGACAACAAATGTAAATCAGTCTAGTGTGCAACTGAAAAATGTCATTGAAAACAATAAGGAATCGTGTAAGATATGTTCGATTATATTCTAACTAATATACCTGTTGTTCAATGCCTTTACTACGAAGAGGATGCATAATAAAGCTCCTACAACAGTGGTTGATGCACAGGTTCAAGTAACTCCGAAATCTCAATGCTTTGTCGGCTGGCTAGAAATGCTAGACATGACTCTACAGTTTTTCTCACCAAGATGATTGACATATCATGAAGATTACTGAATCAGCCATCCTTGTGACCATCTTAAACGCTTGAGCATTTCCAGCCAGTTTGTATCGATCCAACAATCCTGCCTTGATCTTGTGAATAGTATAATATGGTGCCCAAATAGGTTGAATAGCTTCAAAACGGTCAAACAGCTCTGAAAGAAATACCGACAGATAGCCTATCCCTAATTTACGCTGGCATTCATAAAGAGCATTAATAACAGCTTGCATTTTCAACTGGAGTTCCTTATTGTGAGTGCTTGCCCACATAAGTGCTGATGCACTCATGTAATACCTGCAAAATGACCTCGGAGCTTGCAATCTGGACTCTCCCAATTGCCATAAGGAGAACCGAGAGTAGCAAGGTCCGCTGTTTTTCTAAAACTCCAAACTAAGCTGTCAAACATCCAGCATCAACAAATACTCCAAATTCGTCTTTTGAGCTTCACCGAAAGCAGAATCAACATCGAGTCTCACTTGTGCAATGAAATCTCGTGTAAAAAAAAAAAAAAAAAAAGGGCCATCCCCGTTGATGAACTCCTTGTCAGCGGGGAGACGAGATCGTTCTTGTTGTTGTCTCAACATGCGGTATGGACGAGGGCTAGACTGAGCCGAATTATGTGCGAGCGTCAGATGAAAGAGTCACGATTTCGAACATGGTTGTGTTAGCCATAAATTCTGCCGGTTATTTATAAAAGGGTCCGATTTTGAAAGACTCACGGGTGACCGACCTGAGTATATTCACGATCCTTTTGGTTCTTACAGCTGTAATAGCCCGACAGCTGATCACCGAAGACACTAACAACGCACGACGTGACTAGCCGATAATTGCCGGAGGTGTTGTATCCGGCTGGGTTATGTGTCATTGTCCGTGCTAACCTGTTGACGGCGTGACTTTTCAAAACGTTTCTACATGCGTTGGCAAAGGTTTTATTTTATGGTTCGAAAGTGGTATGGCATATAACAAGGTTATTACATTATATATATGTCGTAAGGGTTAGATAGATATATATATATGCCGAGTTTCTCATGTTACAGGCTCGGTTGCTCCTAGGTCTCCATGTGTTATGTTTAATTCGACCACCATTCAAACTCGTCCTCAGACCAATTCGGATGGAGTGAGGCTTTGTAGCGACAGTCATCTCATCTCCTTGAATTATTTCATTGAATGCATTTACGACCCATCCGGATATAATTTGTCTCTGCACTCAGCTCGGCAGCAGAGACAAATGGATTCTGGCTGGTATTAACGTATCCTTTCACCTGAGCAGTCACAATTGTTGATTGAGGCTTGGTATTCCAATTTTGCAACTGTCAACCATATAGATTTTTAGGAAAACTAAATTTTAATGTTAGTAATAGTGTCCAAAATTTAGGGCAGAAAATTATATCAGTGAATATATGCTGAGTGGTGATAAAGAGTTAACATGCTGAACTTATTGAAGTGGGCTAGATTGAGTATTTTAACATACGTTGCAAAAGAAGTTATCTGACCTTCTCATTTTCATTAACACGTATGTCAGTGCAGCCAGAAATGCAACATTTTCCCCACCCACGGGCAACAACGGCAGCATGTGAGGTCATGCCTCCCCTGGAAGTCAGTATGCCTGTGGCAGCATGCATACCACCTACATCCTCTGTGTAACATCAAGTCTGAAGCAGTATCCTGAAGTATATTGAAGGGAATTCTTTCGCCATCTTCGAGTCAAATACTGAATTATTTCAAGGACCAAGGGATAAATTTTCAACCTATGAACCTAACTTGAAGTATGGATCCATTTCAGATCTCTGAGTAACCCTAGAACCCGGACAAAGCCATTATAGCTATGCGCAAATTCTGAAGCAAGTCATGAGAAACAATATTAAGAGTTATTCACTTGGCTCGATATTATTCTAAAAAAAAAAATCTTCTTCTATAGAAAAGTTTAGATTTCTTAAAACCTTACATTTATATGCCTGCAGTCCTATTAACGTCACTAAAGTGAGGCAATGGATGAAGCATTGAGGCTCAGAATTATGGTATGAATTAGCCCTCAATTAAGAAAGTCTTCCGAAGCAGTCCATATTGTAAATAAGTCCAAGACATTGTGAATCTGTGGACTCCTTGTCACAGCAGGGCTTGAATCCTTGCTTGACGAATACACTATGTGATCTACAAATCCTGGTCCATAATTGCCGTCCGAATTTCTGAAGCATGCATCACCAGGTATGTGGTTGAAAATAAAGTTTGTAGTTGAAGATATTTCAAATCTCCACTGTTAATCTAAGCTATCAAGTGAACTAATTAGGTTTATTAGTAGGAGTAATAGACTAGTAATGCCATTGATATGTAACTAGCTATAAGTGGAATCATACGTATTATACAATAGCAATGATTATGGATAGAACGTATGGGCATATCACCTGTATCAGCCTTAATTGCTCATATTGGTACCTGTATCATACCGAGGACTCTTGGAATAAGGTCTGAACAAAGGGACACATATATGCAATGGCTTTCATAATATACAACAAGGATGATATTCTATCATAAGCTCTTTAACTAATACGGAATCACTGTGCCGCTTAGATTACACATAGAGTAATGGTCTTACTTCTACCTTAGCTGGTAGATAAATAAGGTGTATACATAGAGTGGAATCAGATAGGTGATCTCAATAAAGCTCCATAGTGACAGCAAGAGACTCCTTGTAACTCCATATTCCAAACTTATTAGTAATGGTAATGGATGGTGTTTACATAATAGCTAGTATAAGTATGTTACGCTTTATCAACCTATTCAAGCTAATGGTAATGCAAGTAAAGCTAGTGTGTTTACCTATTCTATTAACTATGATATGAAATAGGTTACCTTATGTTACTCTGTGATCTCAATACCAGTAATCACATATTCCATTATACCAATAGAGATCGAAGCTGTTATAACCACAACGTTATAAGGATAAGTGTCAACCTAATCAAGCTCTACATAATAGTGGTGTCAAAACTCTTACTACTGATCAGAATCCATGTACTTACAAACCAGTCATTAAGTGATATCGTAATATTCCAAATAACTAATCTGTACTAGTTGTTACAGGTAAGCTCATGATTAGTCATACGTATTAGGTATAATAAAGCTCTATACTGTTCTTAGCTAGATGGAGTACTGAGCTTTCTTGTTACTTACGTGATTAGCATAGGTATGGGCATATCAAGCTTAGTAAGCATCATTGGTGGTTTCATTCCCTTAGTAATCACAGGAATTAAGGGTAATAATACTAGTTGTAATTACGGATCTCTGTATTACGCATACATGATTGGATTGTACTTACCTTATCGTAACCAATTCCACAGTATCAGTGCCATAACAAAGGAACATGACTAATCATAGGATTCAGTGTTACTAGCTCATTGGAACAGCATGATAAGATAGAGTATACTAGTGATTCCAGAGAGCTTGATCAAACCAAGATAAGAAGCTTGCATATCCTTATTATAAAAGTAAAATAACCATAAGTATTTAACTCATAGAAGCTCTATTAAAGCAAGTAGTATAACTAAGGAATCAATGGGAAGAACTCTATAAGATAAGTAATCAAGCTTATTCATCATGCCAACCCGAGTCACACTTAACCCGTATGTAATCAATAGTGATAACAGTCTGTTAAAAGTCGAGCAACTGGAGGGCTTTTGAAACATATCGCCCTCAGGCTGATATCACCTTGTTATTCTTTAGTTGGCACTGTTACATATCGTCCTCTTCATTTTGAACAAAGCAAAAGCTCTCAATCAGGGTTCAAATGTTATGAGTATGGATTTCCATCCTCTGCAGCAAACAATTCTGCTAGGTGATTTCAAATTCCATTCAATACAATTCTTCACTTAAATAAATTCCTTATCTCAATTTGGAAAATATACCTTTTATCATTATAAATATGTTCACACTAGCTAGTGGTTCAAATTTGGATTGCTGGCTTTATCGAGCAGTTGGAACAAAATGTTGGTGACACTGCAATTTGGGAAGTGGCATCTCAAGAAAGATTAGCTTATAGGAACTTTAAGGTTTGGGAAATTTCGTACTGTTCGATTCCCGTGCAGGTAGATGTTCTGTAATTTAAATTGGAAAAATGTACATGTATGAATTGATTTTGAAAGGAATCTTAGAATTTACAGTTCTTTATTGGAGTTGATCATTAGCACTTGCCTTAGGTAAACACTTATACATGTTTTGTTATGTTTTCTTAGGCTGCAAAGATATTGTTAATGTTTTGTTAATTACAAATGTATTTTAATGGGTGATCTCAATTATTTCCATTTACAAGTCATTTCAATCTTCGATTTTTATGCAACAATTCTGCTGACAGAAGGGAAATTTTGCAGGTAATCGTAATGATATTATGATCTACATATAAGATAACTTCAATAGGAGATTTAACCAAATATTAATAGTGATGATTTGTCATGTCAATACATAATGCATTTGACGATTATATTTAACAATTTACTCTATGAGCAACCTTGAAAGTTTCTTATTTTAAGAGAACCAGGACCAGACCCTTGCAGCAGCCTCCTCGTTGAAAAAGGAAACTGAGAGGAAGGATGGTTGTACTCAGATGCCTCGGATGTTTCCTTTTAAATTCAAGAATTTGGTGCAAAGTAACTGTGTTGACAATAATTGTGATCTACTTGACTCTGTTAATTACAGTTGTGATTACAACAATGGTTATAATCAATAAGTATCCATAATAAACACTGATCAATGAGCTTAAGTAACACGTATATTGGGTAATAACAAGGAGTGTATAACCATAATCAGAGTGAGTGCAATATATGAGTGACAGTGAACCATACGATCTTCATAGCTTACTGAGTGTAATACCATATCTATGGGGTTTAGAGCTTACATATAAAAGCATGGTTTCGATTGCTCTAAATGATTCCGTAATAAACCTGTATCACATATGTATTGAGCTCATGCATCTCGTGTTCATTTACTAATATATATCATTACCTAAGTAAACTCAATTATAGAGAAGGTGGTAGTAACGCATATTATGTCTAAGATATCACCTTATCTAAGTAGTTCAGCAACTCATCGATCATAACCTCATATCATGCTAGCTTAGTCTGTCTGAATAGGGTCCAATCATAAACTAACATGTGATTGATCTGTGTGTTTCCACATCAATAACCCGTACATGTATTTGCTTTAACATTTCGATTGTTTCCATCTCTGTTAGTAACACCTGTACCATTCACTAGTTAAGTATGAATAAGAATAGATGTAATGGCGATCATAGGCTTGATAAAGGTGGAATCCTATCTGCTATAACTTCTACTCGTATATAAGAGAGACCTCCTTGCTTCACCTATTTCACATGGTATACTTATTGTGGAAATAGCCATACTTGACTAGTAGTAATACTTGGGCTTGTTATAAGGTTCTAGTAGTCCACATGTTCATAAGATCAGTAATATATAAGATATACTATTCAATGGATTCACATGGCTAACCTTTTATAACGGTAATAGAAGCTCTTTTAGTATAGAGGTTTATCTCTCACCATGTTACATAATAAGCATGATAGTATTGTACTAATATGGAGTTAAGGGTAAAGGTTCAATATTCTTTATTAACATATCACTATCTTCACTGATTCCCATTGATTTTATTAACTATGAAGAGTATGACATAATCAATACTAGCCTAACTTACAGCTTTGTAATCATAATCACACAGCTTACTAGTCATGTATAGAGAGTGGTCATAGTCTATCCATGAAATTGTAAACTTTATTTTGAATTATCTCTTAAGAATGAATTTTACTTACTGATACATGGATAACAATAAAGAACGGATGTTACTTAACTCTAGTGATACCGGAAATATGCTACTGTTTGACTTTACTAATGCAGGGATACCAACATGCCTTATGTCATTTAAATTATCATTGCAGGGATATGAAATATAAATGCATATGCTGTAATGGGTGTACAAATGTTTACATTGATAACAGTATATTTGGAATGTGTAGAGATTGTTATATGGGTAACAATTTGTTATGAACAATATAGATGCATGTGCTGAAATGTGCGTACGAGTGTTTACATTGCAGATTGTGTACAAGTAATTGCTTTGCAGAATACAGATTACAGACTTCAGAACCAAAATACGTGATGACAGAATCCCCAGAACAGTTGAGACTCCTGAGATTCCACGATAGGGTGTTGACCCTGGTCCTATTGGGAGGGGTGAAGGTGTTGCCCACCGGTTATCCTCCGATACCTGGAGTCATGGGAGGACTGTGCGAGTCACGCTCCCCTAGACGTGTGATGATGACTGCCGGATGCCTACAAGCATATCTGGTCGACGTAATCGACGCTGATATCCTTAAGGTCTATGAATGGATCAATAAAGCTGATGCCATGGCATATTCCTGTAGAGGACGGATAGGATGGGAGTGGAAGAAGATTAGGAAGGATAGGATGATTTTAGAATAGTTTGAAGATTTGGTTGAGATGGGAAGTAACAATTAAATTGCAGATACATACTTATTTCAAACTGAAAGTCAATCTTAAAAATCCGCCTTCTAAAAAAAAAAAAAAAAAAAAACAAACAATCATTGATATGAGTATATGAAACCCTAACTTTGGGACGAAGTTTTCCGAAGGGAGGAAGTATGTAACAACCCACACCATAAGTCCCTACTTCCTAATATTTAACTAAAAGTTAAAAGACCAACATAAAGAAAAGCTAACTTTAAAAAAGAATAATTAGAATGATTAATTAAACAACACCCCGATTGAATACATTCAAATTAATACAATCATATTCTTTTCATTTAAATGACGGCTGTTTAATACAACCTTATACATCTTATCCTCTTGCATTCAAGATACCTCTCATTAATAAATCATATCCTCTTGTTCGAATGACCTCTCATTAATACGACCTTATCTTATTACATCCAAAGGACATCTCATTAATGAGAACCATATCACTCGAATGATACCTCTTTAAAAACATTCATTTCACATTTATGGAGGCCTTATCTCGATGGAGGTGTGGCGGTGGGATGTTAGCCGGATGGTGTTATGGCGGTGGCGTATTATTATTTAAACACGAAGTCATGAAGGAGGAAGGGGTCTTTTTGTTGGGGGAAGAAGGGGAGAGAAGGTCGTTGTGAGGAAATGGAGAAGGCCGTTGTGATGAATTTGCGGAGGTTGTTATGGTAAAATCTATCAAGGGTGGGAAGAGACTCCACTGCTCTCGGATTCTCAAATGCGGCGTAGGGAGGCGTCCTCTCGGATTTAGGATTAAATTCTAAATTTGGTCGGGTTTTACATTTTGGTTCTGTAATCTGCCCGATCAGCTGAAGAGGAGGATCACGGTTCCAGGTATTCTAGTTGGATCTCTCCGTCTCCAGGTATTCCTCCTCTTAGCATCAGTTAATTATTATATTTCAGCATCAGCTAGTCACTGTGGTTTAAGCATTAGCTGGTTACTGTGATTTTACTTAGATTTAACTTAAAAATCATGTTTAAATTCTCTTGCAAATTAAATCCTGCTTAACTGTAGGGAGTCAGATAAGTGTTTTGTTTTATAAGTGAGACAGAGACCTTGCACATGGTATCAAGTATGGTATTAACGAGATAGGCTGTTACAATTCGCTTTGCTCAGTGTGCCATTTTTCTTGTCGATTGTGCGCTCAATACAATTGCATTATTGCGTATCCATCGTTATCGTATATCCTGTCCTTATTCGTTTTTGAAGGTGAGTAGCCATGTTTCACTAGGGGTGTAACTTTTCAAAAAAAGGATTTAAAAATCCATACACTAGTTACTTAGAGATACAATTACTTTGAAAATTCAAAAATAAATATTTTATTATATTCCAAATCCACCATTTATCTATAAAATGTTCAACTATATATATCTTTATATATATTCCAAATCCACTATTTATCTATAAAAGGTTCATTGAATAATATATATATATATATATATATATATATAGACACACACACACACACATAAATGAAATATATTAATAGGAGGAAGTGAAAAACTAAAAGGTGAATCATCTACTAAAATGTCACCAATAGATCTAAACATAAAAAGGAAAGGAAGTTATATATATACAAGTTTATAAAATAAATTAAGAAAGTATCAATTATATTGAAGACATATTGAAGAAGTGGGGTTTTCACACTTTTTACATTGATTTATTACAAAAGATATATAATCTTTAAAATCAAACTATCGTTTGATGAAATTATCGACAAAACATATGGAGTCAATCTTTGAAGATAAAAGAATGGAGTCTATAATAGAAGAGAAAGGAAGATTTTTAGAAACCTCACGTAATTTCACTTTAGTGCTATGTAGAATCAAGGGGAATTTGCCAAGAAATGGTATTACTATTTCTATTGCTCCAGTCGAAGATAAAAATTATATAAAACCTAAAATCACAAACAAGTTAGTGATTCCTAAGTCAAATATAATTGAAAAATTAGAATGTTTTGACAAAAAACAATATGATAACCAATTTACAATTAAACATTGGGGATTATACATTTATATCACAATTCTCAATTCGATCCCAATGGATCGATTAAACGTTATTATCGGTTCACCTTGGATGGAAACACGAGGGTCCTTCATCCTAAATATGTAAAGAAGTTTTAGACATTTTCCTACAAAAATTAAAAAATAACGCTACAGGATGCTACATTGAAGACCAATTAAGTAACACCAGAGGACGTAAAAGATGTTGTAAAAGTAATTCTTCAAGAAAACCACAAGGAAATGCAAAATATGCTAAAAGAAGTTGAAAATATTCACGCAGAAAAAAATGAAGAAGTTACTCGCATCAAGGACCATAGTGAAAAGTTATTGATGCAAAATAAGAAACTTAAGAAGGATAAGAATTTGTGGAAAACAAAGTACAACAATTTATCGAGAAGGAAGTGTCGAAAACTTTAGATGTTCAAGTCGAAGAAAAAGGAACGAACACTGATTTAGTCAATATCACAACTCAAGAAAATGACAAACTAGTTGAAGTAAA
>CM076583.1:1100258534-1100291795 GCA_034641835.2 Pinus albicaulis
AAAGTCACTTTTAAATTAGATTTGACTTTATAACTTTATAAAGTCACTTTAGGAGAAAAATTAAATTCTTTTGGACACTTTTCCCTAGGCCAAAGATCAAAGCCTTAGGGAACCACTTGTCCTCCGGTAGCCAAATTTCAACACTCCCTCTTACCGAGGAAGGTGTTCCTCACCACACCCATCTTGTCTCTGAAGTAGACATGCTTGCCCCATGGTAAGGTAAAGGCTTTGGTAAGAATATCTGCAACCTGCTCATCAGTGGAAATATACTCAAGCTTCACAACTCCCTTCTGAACATAGTCTCTGATGAAGTGATATCTGAAGCCGATATGCTTTGACCTGTCATGAAATACTGGATTCTCCATGAGTTTAATACAACTCTAATTATCACAGTAAATCACTGAGGGTCTCAACGGTTGACCAAATAAGCCAAACCACATCTTGCAAAGTCAGATGGCCTCACAACTAGCTAGACTGGCTGCCATGTACTCTGCTTCCGCTGAACTCAATGCCACTGACTGTTGCTTTCGGCTGAACCACGACACCACTACCGAACCCAACCAAAAACAGCACTCTTGCTCTTCTCAGCTTCTTTGCCCAATCCGAATCATGTATAGGACAATCTCACTCCATCTCCCTGCCTATAATCCAGACCATAATCCACTGTCCCCTGCAAGTACCGCAAAATATGTTTTGCAAAAACCCAATGCACCCTCCTGGACTCACACATGAACTGGCTCATCGTGTTGACTGCAAAACCTATATTTGGTCTGGTGTTGACCAAATACATAAGGAACCAATCAGTGGTCTATATAATGTGGGATCCACCAACTCGGAATCTGAAACGCAAACTTCTTTCCCGATTCTCGATCATCAGTGTGAAACATGGTCTACAATCCTCCATGTGGAATACGCAAGGATGTCTAATATATCCACCTTCTAGGAAGAAATGCCCCTCCTCCTGCCACACCTCCAAACCCAAAAGTAATGCATCAAGCCAATGTCCTTCATCTCGAACTCTGACGCAAGATCTCTCTTGCAGCTCTCTATGAGTCTCTCTGCACCCGTAATGACCAAGTCATCCACATATAGCACTAGAATGAGAGGCTCCTCACCTATCACAATAAAGTATAGGTTTGGATCTGCATCACTCTTTGTGAAACCCATCTCCTGCAAGTATGTATCAATCCTGGAGTACCAAACTCTAGGAGCTTGCTTCAGGCCATAAAGGGTCTTCTTTAGTCTGCATACATGGAACTCCTTCCCATGTACCTCAAAGCCCTGTGGCTGCTTAATGTACAACTCCTCATGTATGAAGCCATTGAGAAATGTGGTCTTCACATCCATCTGGTGGATCTTCCAACCCATATCTACTGCTATCGATATAATGGAGCGAATCGAAGTATATCGAGCCACAGGAGCGAAGGTTTCCTCATAATCTACTCCCTCTACCTGGGAGAACCCTCTAGCCACAAACCTTGCCTTGAATTTCTCAATGCTACTATCTGCAACATGCTTTACCTTGTAAAGCCATCTAGAAGTAACCACGGATTTGCCCTCAGGCCTTGGCACCACCTCCTAAACATCATTCTTCATGATAGAAGAATACTCCTCCTGCATGGCCTCTCTCCAGATCTGTTGGCTAGCTGCCTCCTCATAGCTAGAAGGCTCAGAGTCAACGATGTTGGCAACCATTGCCATATAGCTACAGAACCTATCGAGGTGATGCTGCTCTCCCTGGCCAGAGCCTCTTTGGCCCAACAACAAATGTGGCCTCTCTCAAGGTATCATGAAGCCACACAGGCTTCCTCTTCCACCTGAGTACACTTCTCCCCCTTTGGAGAATGAAACTCCTCCTTATCGGGAGCACGAACTCCGGCGTCGGTCTGTTGTCCTCTGCCCCCAGCTTACGAGGCAAAATGAGGTTTGTGCCGTATTTAGAGTGCAGTGTGAGCTTGTCCATCGGTGGACTCTCAGTGAACTTCTCTGGTTTGCTACGCATCTTTCGAAGCACCACCCCTCTGACTCTGTGAGCCACTGCTCACTGATGGACCTGACACCGTAATCGATGTACCTCTGGATCCTCTTGATCCCTGCCCACTGGATCCCTGCGACTGACTCAGCTGCTCCTGAGGGTCTGGCTGATCCAGATACTCTAACTCCCGTGACCTCTTGAAGGCCTTGTCCTCCTCGAACTTCACATCCCGCTTGACAACAACTCTCCTCTGTGCGGGAATATAAATCCGAAAGGCCTTCGAGGTCTCATTGTAGCCCATAAAGACACCCTTCTCTGTGGTGGGCTCTAGCTTGGTCCTCTTCTCCTTGGGTACATAGGAGTATGCAGTACACCCAAAGATACGAAGATGACCAATATTAGGCTTCTTCCCAGAAAAAGCCTCCTCCGGAGTCACATGCCCCAAGGCACGATGCGGAGTCCTGTTCTGCAAATATACAACAGTGTTACAGGCCTTTGCTTACAAAAACAACAGTAACCCCTGATCATGTAGCATGGCTTTGGCAACCCCTCCGATGGATCTGTTCTTCCTCTCCACAACCCCGTTCTGCTGGGGGTTGTAAGAAACTGTGAACTCCCTCCTAATGCCTGCCTCCGCACAATACTCAACAAAATCTCCAAGGGTGTACTCACCTCCATTGTCCGACCTCAAGGACTTGATCTTTCGACCTGTCTGAGTCTCCACAAGAGCTTTGAACTCCTGAAACCGCTTGAAGACTTCACTCTTGGTCTTCAAGAAATAAATCCGAGTCCTCCTGGAGTGATCATCAATGAATAAAACATAATACTCATATCCACTCAAGGAAACATGAGACATCCGACCGCTCACATCGAATGGGATGAAATCAAGTATCCCGGTCAATCTCGCATCCCTTTGTTAAGGAAAAATGGATTTGGAAAACTTGCCCATAGTACATCCTCTGCATGTATCAAAGTGATCAATAGTGAAATCTAGCATAGCTATAGTGATCTCCCGCAATGTCCTCAAGGCTCCATGATACATGTGCCCATCCTGCGGTGCCAAATCTCACACAGCTCTGAACTGTTAGCTCTGCTGCCGATACTACACCTCAACGCCAAAAGGGGCTGAAATGCAAACTTGTACACCTTTGCATGGCCTACACCAATCACTCTAGCTAAATGAGGTAGACACCATCCTCATATATAACACTTGTCCTCTCTAGAACAATATCTCACTATCCTCTCTCCTCCCAAATCTTGAGGCGGATATAGAGGTTCTTCCTCATCTGGCACATATAGAACATCTGACACCTTCAGGGAGGTTTGGGTTCCCCATCAAATGTCAATGTCCCCACACCCGGCCCCAGCACTAACAACATTTGTCATCTCAAGATACTACCTCTATATCAATACCACTCTCTCTGAAAGCTCTGAGAAGTACTCACGGACTCCTGTCATATGACGTGAAGCCCCACTGTCAACATACCAGATACCTGAAGATGCTCCGCTAGTGGAAGGAAATGCACACTCCCTCTCAACCTCCATGGCAGGTGATCCTGCACTAGTGGACTCACAAGTAATGAACCAAAACTCTCGGTCAAAGCTATCTGAAAAGTCCTCTATCTTTGCTGATTCTGCCATGTTCTAGTTCTTCCCCTTCTTATTCTTCTCCGGACACAACTGCATAGTGTCCCATCTTCTGGCAATTCCAACACTTCACCTTGGAATAGTCCTTCTGCGTGTTCCCCTATTTACCTTTACCTTTGCCTTTGCCCCCACCAACACTTGTGGAAGCTTGCTTCTTTCCTTTGCCTTTCTTGCCTCTTGCTAACAGTGCTACATCCTCATCCTGCTCAACTGGTTTGGCTGCCCCAAGCTGATTCCTTCTAATTTTTGTTTGTATGCAATCATCCCAGAACCTCTCCCAAGTGGGAAGGGTCTTACGTGCACAAACCCCATCAGCAAAGTTTAGCCATGAACTGGGAAGGCCATTCACTGCGATCTGCACCAACTCAGTGGGTGGAATGACCTCTCCAACTACTGCCAATTCATCTCTCACATTAGTAATCTTTGTGAGATATCCAGTTGCACTATCAGTCTTACCATCTTAATGGTCTTCAGCTTCTCTCTTAGGACCATTTTCCTATTCTCATTGGTACTCTGGTAGAGATTGGTCAATGTTGTCCACATCTCATGAGCATATCTCTTTCCTCTCACATGAGGAATGCAATGGTCTTTGATACCATCCAGAATCAGTCTCTTACCCTTGTTATTCTTCTTATTAAAGTCTGACAGCTGAACAAGGTCAGCAAACACATTAACAAGGTGTTGTTGGGTATGCACCATTATACCCCAGACTTCTGCCTCCTCAAAGATGCTCTGCATTTTCTCCTTCCATACACTGTAGTCACTATGTCCATCCAACCTATCATCCACCCTCAAGCCCAAAGACATGCTTGTTGTCCTAATAAGCTGAAAATAACACCGTTGTAATAAAGGTACTATTTTCTGTGTGAAAAATCAGCTTGCTGTAATTTTTCTTTTTGCTGTCCCAAACTGCACTTTTCAACAAAATAGCTCTGATACCATGTAAAAATTTGATAACCCAACCCCGGTTTTCAGTTTCTCCTTATCTCTCCCATAAAGTTAAATGCCCATTCCCATAGCCATACATTCAACAAGCTGGAAAAATAAATATTTTCTGAAAACACAAATTCTAGAAATTTCACAGTGCTGAGATGCAGAAATAAAACTCAAAAAAATAAATCAGCCACACACATAAAATAGACATGCTGATTTTTTGTCATCTTGACCCTAGAAAAACCCCCTACAAATCTTGGGGAAAACCAGTTCGAAAGCTCTTCTTATTTCTGATAAATAGCTTTTACAGTGAGAGAAATACTCAGAAAAATTTCAACAAATAACAAATACAACTTATCTCGTTTTCCATGCTTAACCACTGCCTCGGAAAATGTGCAAACAACAAACATAAACAATAAATGTTGTATGGCCTCCTTGAATTTCGTGCCCAGAAATTATAGCATTAAATGCTATTGTACGGCCTCCTTGAAAAGCATGTAAACATCAATAAATGTTGTTGTACAGATTCCTCAAACTGCATGCAGAGAAACAGCAATAACTGTTGTACGATTTTCTGCCTCGATTTCCGTGCATAGGGGCAACAACTCACTGTACGGACTGTTTTGAAAATCGTGCCTCAAAAACTAGCAAACTGCTCATCAAATTTGTGCCAAAACTGCTGTACGGCCTCCTTGGAATATGTGCCCAAGCTATTGTACGGTTTTGCCTTGAAACTCATGCTCAAACTGCCTTGAACTATGTGTCTCTCCTCACTGTACCGATTTGCTTAAGTGCTGCCTCAGTATGTGTGCCAAGGTTATGTTCTCCTTCTCCTCACTGCTCAGAAATCTCCTTTGCTCTCTTCTTCTCCTTCTCTCAATCTGCTCATGAAAGAATAAATGACCTTTTCCCTCCTTTCTCTCTTTTAACCTAACCCTAAGTGACTTTTGGGGAATCTCTAAATCCAATGGCTGAGATAGCTTTAGATCTAGGGCTGAGATTAAATGCTCATTTAAATCTCACTTTCTATTTTTTAATTCACCCCACTTTAATAAAAACCCACTTAATCATTTATTTCCAAAGTCACTTTTCACTTTCTAATTTCACAATGACTTTATTAAAGTCACTTTGAAATTAGACTTAGTAACGTTATCACTTAAAGTCACTTTTAAATTAGATTTGACTTTATAACTTTATAAAGTCACTTTAAGAGAAAAATTAAATTCTTTTGGACACTTTGCCCTAGGCCAAAGATCAAAGCCTTAGGGAACCACCTATCCTCCGGTAACCAAATTTCAACAAAACAAACTCAAGACCCCAAATACCCATTGTGGAAATATGACAAGAAAGGCAGGGCCAGGCAGCAAGGTGAAGGGAGGAGGCAATGTTGCATGGAAATGCAGTTTTTGCCATAACCATTTCATGAGCACATATTATCGTGTGAAAGCTCATTTGTTGGCTTTGCCAAGTTGTGGCATTTCAACTTGTACACAGGTGCCATTAGCAAGGAGGAAGGAAATGGAGAAAGAGGCATTTGTTGGTGCAGCAAATGTGGCATCAAAATCAAAACAAAACAAGAATGATGACCCCCTTCCATTCTTGAGGAAAAACAGCAACAAGTTCCCTTTTAAGAGTTTTAGTGGGGGACAAGCAGCAAAAAGAAAGGCTACTACACTTGGTCCAATGGACAAGATTTTCCAGAAAGAGAAGAGGGAAGAGCTTAATCTCACCATTGAATTTTTTTCTATCAGAACTTCATATCCTTTAATGTTGCACGGTCGGCTCTATTTATTGAGATGTGTTGAGCTCTAAGTCAAGGGGCTCCATCAAGGTATGTGCCTCATGGGTCGGAGAAGCTTAGAACCACGTTGTTGACAAAGGCAAAGAAAGAGGTGGACAAAATGCCTATTAAATCAGCATGGCCAACATCTGGGGTTAGCATTGTTTCTGATAGATGGACAGATCTAGCACGACACCCACTCATAAACTTCATGGTGTCATCCTTGAATGGTCTAGTTTTCTTGAAATCAATGGATGCACTTAGACAATACAAGAATGCACAATATATGGGTGAGTTATTTATTAAAATTATTGAAGATGTATGTGTCGATTCTTGTGTGCAAATCATTACAGATAATGCACCTGTTTGCAAGGTTGTTGGCATGATTGTGGAAGCAAAATATCCACAAATATTTTGAACACCTTGCATTGTCCATTCATTGAATTTAGCACTAAAATCTATTGCCTCTGATGTGCTTTGGATTGGAAGCATTATTGAGGATGCACGGCATATACGCAACTTTGTATTAAAACCATACAAATGCCCTCACTATCTACAAGGAGTACACCAATCTATCATTGTTGAAGATTGCAGATACACGGTTTGCCTCTTCATTCATCATGTTGAAGAGGTTGCGAGAGGTCAAGACCGCTCTTGGGGCCATGGTTATTTCAAAGTTTTGGTCTTTTTGGAGAAAGACGGATCAAACAGCCTCAAAGAAAGTGAAGGACACAGTGTTGGATGATGTCTGGTGGGAGAAGGTAGATCTACTTATTCAGATCATGGACCCTATCATTTTCTTGCTTCAATTTGCAGATACAGACCAACCCATCCTAGCAAAGGATTATGAGGGATGGGATTCCATGATTGAGTTTGTGAGGAACATTGTTTTACATAGTCAGTGCCCAGAGTATGAGACATCACCAGCATACAGGATATTCTTGTCGGCAGATGGGACAAGAATTGCACACCTTTACATTGTTTGGCTCTCTCCTTGAACCCAAAATACTACAGCCATGAGTGGCCGAATGATGGACCTTCCCGCAGATTCCCTCCTTACATGGATGGTGAAATCTCACAGGGGAGGAAAGATGCTTTCAGGAGGATTTTTCAGGATAGGGCATCCCTTGATGAGGTGGAGGATGTCTTTGCAGAGTTTTCCACTGGCACTGGGGATTTGCAGGCTATGATGTGATTCGAAACAGGGGGGCCAAGAAGCCCTATTCTTGGTGGGCAACTCATGGGGCAACAAGCCCTCCTCTACAGCAGTTAAACATGAGGCTTCTCTCTCAGGTGACTTCATCTCTTATTGCGAGAGGAATTGGAGCACATATGGGAATTTGTATAGTGTGAAGAAGAGCAGGCTTGAGTAGTTCAGGGCAAAGACAATGGTGTATGTGCACACCAATCTTCGTCTCATCTATAGGCAGAGGGAGGATTGGTTGAAGGGAAAGACAATGATGTCGGATGTCTTTCCTGATGATATGGGTCTGGACAACAATGTTGAGTTGGCACTGGCCAACTTGGATCTCAATGAGCCAGTGCTAGAGCCTGTCACATTTGATGATTGCGATACAGTAGAGGGGTCATCTTCCACACCAGCAGATGTAGAGATGACATTGGATACAGAGGAGGAGGATGCAGCAGAGGAGAGCAGTGGTGAGCATGATGACAAGGATGAGGACAATGAAGTTGATTATGATGATGAGGATTGATGAATCATGAGTCATGAGCTACCCACTGCAGCACTACATTGACTCATTGAGGCTTGTAGTCTTGTAGACTTGTAGTTGTTTTGTATTTTCTATTTCTATTTGCCATTGGCACTGTACTACCTAGAGCCTAGAGGCTAGTACTTATGTAACACATTTTGATTTTGATGACTTAATGAGAAAACTACAGTATCTTGTCTTTCTCCTATTGGATCATTGATGAATATGTCTATTACTTTGTAATATGTATGATTGTATATGTATCAATGTATCAATGTATCATGTATCTTAAATCTTTGTAAAACTTACATCTAGATGAAGATCTATGTTTGAATCAATGAATTTCTAAGAATGTGTAAGAAATATCTAATTTTTAATATATATATATATAAAACGTGTCCGGACGTGTCTTGTTCCGGGGGGTCACCATGTCCAAATCCGACACTCGAATCCACATCCATTGTGTCCCGTGTCCCCGTGTCAGTTGACTTAGATCATTTCTTGGAAGGATGAATCCAAAGAGATCATGAGTAGGGTGACTAGAAGAGAATTTGAAACTAGGGTGTCCATATCCATAATGTTGTCCAAGGATCTCAAAAATTTACCCAATCCCCTCTTAAATTTATTTTTTCTCACCTTCCTCTATTGAAATAGCTTCAACAATCACTGCCATTAGAGCTTCTAAATTATCCAAAACCCCTAACTGGCCTTTTAACTTGCCTTACAACATGCCTCAAGTGGTAATCCATCCTGTGTATACCTCCCCAACCTTACGTAGGGTCCCACAATGGTTGCATTCTACTTTTCGCTTTGGCCAAAGCCATGCATTGATTCCATGCAGGGCCCCTCTCCCTTATTGAAACCATAGGAATGTCTGAAACAGTTAGAAAAAATTGCAAATAGAAGTATAATGTTATCTTACTTCTTAAACAAATTCAACTTTACTACAACAAGGGTTTGAAATGTGTAGAATTACACCCAAATGGGCACAAGAATTTTCCAACCAATTTCCTTTAGGCTTCAATCTTGTAGAAAATAAGTAGACACCAACTCAAATTCGCTCAAACAAATGCTACAACTCTAAGGTCTTCAAATGCTCACAACAAGAAGCGTGCAGTGAAAAAAGCACGGAGGTGTTTATAAGGATCTGTAGTACTAGTTACTTTTATTGTTCTTTTTGTATGCTCATTGGGCCTGCAGGTATATGGCTCAATCATCCCATCAGGCTCAACCTGATGGGTCAGATCAAATCAATTACTGACTAGCCTCAGCCAAGTCAGCCACCGGTATGAATTGGTTTAGCCAAGATCCAGTCAGCCTCATTTGCGGCAAGCTAACTTGGCCAAGTCTGATAACACTCCTCTAGAGAACTGTGAATTAAACTATTTTTTTGGAAGCTGCTTCAAAAAACACAGCCTGAGCTCCAGTACTGCATTGCAAAGCAGACTTTCTTTGGTTTAGGTGCTGGGATCAAGGGGTATATATTCTGCCAAAACCAGTCAGGACTTGCAACCAGCCTCAATCCTTTCCAACATGCCATTTTGGTGGGGCTGGCCATGGTGAGTATGAAACCTTCGTGGATATCTTGATTGTCTATCAATTTCACCAATGAACCAAATCCACATTGGCAGTTAAAACCTATTTCAGAATGCAAGATGATGAAACATGGTTCTTGAAGAAATATCTGCATAGCCATATATCTCTATTTTACAGTCATAGGCAACAACAAAAATAGATCCAAATATCAAACATCTTTATTAATTTATTCCAAAGTAACAAAAATCGCGATTTTATCGCGAGTTTTTCGGGCTGCCGATTTTATCGGCGATTTTTTCAACGATTTTTTGAAAAAATCGTTATCGCGAAAAAATCGCGATTTTTACGGAAAAATCGCGATTATTTTGGTAAAAATCGTGGGCCCATCAAATAGAAACCCTATAAGTTCAAAAATCGATTTTTTTTTGGTCATTTTTGCAGCCCTCTCATTTTCCTAACACACCCTGTTGGCAGTTCATGGTAATGTTAAATTCTTAAAGTAAAAGTGATATTTCCTTCCTTTTACTTAAATTTTTAACATTACCATGAAATGACTCAGGATGTTTAAGAGTGGTTTCGACCTCATTGGATTTCATATGGAGAAACTAGAATTTTAGATTTCACTCAAAATTCAGCAGACTTAATGGTTTTCAGGGTTTCATGGTTTGGGGATTTGCATTGTTTCCATTTGATTCAATTATGTGTAAGGGTATGAGATTGACATTTGATCAAGAGTATGAAGTCCTTTAAGAACCTTGATGTTGGTGGCAATGATTGTTGAACTTTGTTGATGTTGGTGGTATTGATTGTTGAACTCCCCTACTGTGGCCTTAACAAGAATGTACCCTTCACTCAAAGGAAAACAACTGGTTAGGCATGTTAATATTTTTCTACCGCATTTTAAGGTTGAGCAATCCAAGTCTGAAGACTTTGAGCTAGATGATGTTTATGTATCTCTTGTTGATGATCCCATTTCTAGTAGCGATGAATCAATGATGAGTTTCATGAGGAGGAGGAGAAGGAGCAACAATAGGAGGAGGAGGAGCAACAATAGGAGGAGGAGGTGACACCACGTACCCCTGCTATCGGTAGAGGACGTGGTCTACCTCCTTTAGCTCCTAGTGCTTCAGGATCTGGAGCACAACAGAGTCCATTGCCAGCCCCGCCAACTTCTTCGTCTAGAGGGAAAGATGTTACATTTTCTCGCAAGAGGGGCAGAGGAAATCAGTGGTATAGGTTATTTGGTGCATTCCTTTGTATATAACATTATGACTCATGATATGAGATACATTATTATATTTTTTGTTGATATTTTGAGGTTGAGTTGAGACTCAGGACTTAGTACTCAAGACAGGATTCAGTTTTATGTGTGATGTAGCACTAGACATGATATTACACATCTTATATATTAGTTTTTTTTTCATATTTATGTGTCAATGCATTTATTTTATGCTGTAGATGCTTTAGATATTAAAAAAATTGAAAAAAAATGAATATTTTTGTATGTGCCGAATTTTTCCCGATTTTTACGATTTTTTCCCAATTTTTACCCCTCGGCGATTTTATCCCGATCGCGATTTTTGTTACTTTTATTTATTCTAGCACAACTTTCCAAAAATTGAAGAAATGTGTTTCTATCAATGTTGCAAACATCGGAATAAAATCGCCCAAGGATCTGGAGAACAAAAAAATCGTACAAATGTTGAAAATATCAGTAAAAATTGGCAAACATCGGCTAGGCCAAAAAATTGTGATTTTTTTGCAATAAAATTGGGATGTTTGCAACACTGGTTTCTATTGTTTATAAAGAAGATTGCAATCAAGGCAGTGTTTGCTTGTCCCACCTTTCCTTAACCTCGGCGAGACAAAAGAAACAAACATGAGAATCATCTGCATAGAGAGATAAAAAAATACATGCAAAAAACATTTTTTCAAGGATGAGTAAGCAAAAACATAAAGCGGAAGAACAAAGTTCCAAATGATAAAATCTTAGATTTATGGTATATACTATGTAGTATATGCATATATCTGTTTTCTAAATATATATCACATTTTTAGTATTTTCAGGACACGAGTGTATTTTTTCCCCTTTTTTGTTTTATTATTTTACACATTTCAAAACTCAGTAGCATGTTACTGCCAACACTTCTAACCACAGCAATACAAATTTTGCAATAAAGATATTCCTAATTTATACTGTCTAAATACCAATGCAATTCCAAGGGTAATTTTAGGCCAAATACCAAAGGCAAACCCTTCCCTTACATTGACTAAGTCTAAAATTCTGGCTGTTCCTTGTGCCAATCTATTTCCAATGCCACAATTACAAAAACGTAACCCTAATAACTTTTCCATCATCCCTTGCCTCCACATTCTCAATTCATTCTGACAAGACTTGCATTTGGCTATCACAATCAAATCTTCATCAAAATATTTACTTGTACACAAAAAACAGTATGAATATAAATGCTAAATCCAATAAACTCATATTGTCACACAAATAATTTGAATAATAAAATATTTGTTGATCAAAACGGACTGGAAAATAACATGTTTCCCGTTCTCATCATTGACCTTTAAGAATTGTACACATTATTATCCACATTAGTTGTTGTTCTCCTATGCCATTTCAAACATAGTTATGCTGCATATCATGAGGTTGGTCTATTGCTTGCTCGCTAAATACCTTTGCCTCCACCTCTTTTAAAAAAAATCCTAGATATGAGGTTTTGCATGTTATCATATTGGTCTACTGCATGCTCACTAAATATCTTTGCCTCTAGCACTTCACAAAAATTCCTTGATAATGTGGTTGAACATGGGATACACTCAGAGGACTAGAAACTACATTGCAGAAGACAGAATCTCTCATCTATTCTCCTGACCACAGATCAAAGAAGCAGCTGAGGAAAAAAAAAACATAGAAAAATCACGGTGTAGGAGATTACTGGTTTGATGATAATTACTTTCATGTCCTAAATGTCTCTATATATAATGCCAAACTGTGAATCTTCCTTTGGACGGACTCCTGAAGATTTCTGACAAAAAGAAACAGTTACATGCACATACAATCTAACGACTGTCTCACTAAATATCCGCATTACAGATATAAAACTCAAGATACTAATCAAATAATGAATGAGCAAGGAGGAAGTAAAATGAGGGGTTAAATCATTTCTAAGTTCATCTGCGTGATGAAATGTTAATAAAACTGCAATAAAAGGAAAGCCAACATACACTAATCTCCTTTTTAGTTTGTGGTGCAAACACTGTGTCATCTTTCACTCCACCAATGATGTACAGGCGCACTCTTTGCTGTCCTATAATAACTTCTATGTTGTCATCAACATTCAAAAGCTTAGATACATCAAATCCTGTTTCTTCAAATACCTGCAGATATTCAAACAAGAGGAAATAATATCCTCCTTAGCATGCAAACAGGAGCACTTACCACCAAATTAATAAGAGAAAAATGTAAATCATTCCATGGAAGGCTATTTTCACCACCTTTAACGTACTCTTAACGCATTAAAATTGAAGGAAAGAAATCATTTATTGATCAAGGGGCTTCAGAAAGGCCCAGTTAGATGTACTGTTTAATTTATTGAGTGCAATGACAAATAATTTTGTCATGTTGTGTTTCAATAATTTTTCTCCAAATAATATGAATCTATGTGACAATGTCACTCACTGTAATGTAACTCCTCAAAAATTTCTTGGAAGTTACAAAAGTGCAATTCCATGAAAATAAGATTTGTATCATAGAATGAGTGATGTGTCTCTTTAGCTACCGAGAATATTCTGTTACAAACTTGGTGCATCACTTGTACAAATACATCTTAACAGATAGATACAAGGATTTGATAGTCAAAAGTAAATATAAAGATTTCAAACAAAGCACTATAAGTAAAACATGTGAACACAATTGTAAATAACGATACCAATCACAGTAAGTGACGTAAACTCACTGAAAAGGATTTAGCTTTACTGTATGAGCTAGAAGAAACACATTGGCGGAACAAAATATTATCTTGGTACCTACAATGAGAAAGACTGATATTCCTTACACATTCCAACGCTCAAAATAAACCTCAGAAAATATGCCACAAAGCTTACTTTACACATTCCAATAATCACAATAAACCTCAGAAAACGTACCATGAAGCTTACTTCGAATTTATTCAATATTGTCAGAGACAGAGGTGTAGAATTTCAGAAAATCAAGAAAGCAAATCAGCAGAACATTCAAAAATCAAAATAACATTGCAAAAAATGCAATTAACCTTTAAAGGGAAAAAAATGATGCCATCACCACCATATAGATTGAACTTCAAATATCTGATAACAATCCTGCTCCACGAAAAGTACTTTTGCTGTCACTCATGTGAGGCATAAGAGGTGTTGCCGCTCATATAGCATGACAATTTTACTCCAATTTGAAGACCATGCCCAAGCAGGCTATGTTGGAGAATGTTGGCTTTTGAATAATCTTTCTGGCATTTGAGGTGCATATGTACAATTTATTATCATTCAGTTGGCATCCTCATCACACATTTCAGAAAGATACAAGTTGATGTCATAGATCATTGGGCTTGGGCTCGATGAGTAGCATACCATTGCTGTGCACATTCCAAGACACTATATGTGGGTGCTAAGGTGTGTTATTGAGGGTTGTTCACTGGAGTATTTATTCAACTCTTGTTTGTTTCCTAGAGCACTTGCATGATATGCAATGCCTTGTTATTAGGAGTCAGGACTATGGTGCAGTACATTGACTAGAGGATACTTGTCAGTTGCATGTGTGGATCATTCATTTCAACCTATGATTCATTTGATTAAGCACTCCTCTTTGCACATATTTTTAGGAGATCTAGCCATCCAAACACTATGTTGATTGACTTATCATGTGATCTTTACCTTGATAGATGAGCACCCTTGTGGTTATGGAAATTCCTACAGTTAGGATTGTTTTTTGAGGACCCCTTACCTGAGAAAGCACTTCTTTGCTCGTGACCTCTGGCACATTTATTAAGTCATAACCACCCTCATACACAATTGTTCTCTTGCCGTGGTTTATTGTTGCATGATGGCACATCGTTTCAGGGCATTTCAAACTTGCATTAAAGAATGTAATACCTTCCTTCCAAGCACACCCTCCAAAGGTGCACCTTTTATGTCATTAGATGGAGGAATTAATTGGCACAATTCAAAAAGCGCTCTACCTATCATTCCTACTTTCGGTATATGGTTGGGTATTGTTCACACATTTATTAAGGAGGCTTAACCACCTTGCACATTCTACTAGGTCGCTCATATTTGTGGCCATGGTTTTAGGTTATAACACATGGTTTTGGAATTTGTTCACATTGGGTCGATGCACGTGCTATTAGGTTGTCCCACATATGGCTCATTGTTCAACAAGATTAATCGTATTACACTTGGCATATGGCACTATATGAGAATCATTCCTCTATTTTAACCCTTGATTTTGTTAGAAATACTAAGAGGAGGGAGGGGGCGGGGGGCGGGTGGCGGGGGGATGGGGTGTGTGTATCAGTATTTCTCAGTGTTCTAGGGGGACGACGCGTCCCCACACTTCCTTGCACTCCGGGGACTTGGGGACGTCTGGGGAATGTTTCCCCACGTCCCCAAAAAAAGGAAACGCAAGGAAACTTGAAGGGGGGACGTTTCCTCCCAAAAGAGGAAATGTTTCCTACGTTTCCAAAAAAAAAAATTAAGGTCAAATCATTTAAAAATAAAGTCAAATCCCTAATTTTTTTTAATAAAATATTATAAATATACTATGAATCAATGGGGGGAAGGGTATTTTGGTTATTTCATATTTGAAGGGACCAACAACACGATGGGATGTTGATCTAGAGGATGATGCACAAGTAGATATGTAGGAGGGAATTGATGAGACACAAATGGGGTTGGTTGATGTGCCACTTAGCATGTTTGAGTATGCAAGTTATTCTGATTCAGATGGTGACATGGTTGATCCCAATTTATTCATGTAGCAGTTGTATACAGAGACTAGCAGGGCATTACCTTGAGCAATTATGCTCATTTTTCATTTGATATGTTCTTATGTTATCTGCTTTTCTGTTTCTGACTTCAGTTGTAGACTTTAGTTTGTTTTGAATCTTGATATATGATATATTAGTCTTGACTCTATAAAAATATGAATCTTGATATATCAGACTTGACTTTTATTTCAATATCCAATATTCACAGTTGGGACTTCAATATGGTTTAAACTTTTATTTTCATTGTACAATGTTACACTTACATGTATGATTATATCATGCCTTTTGTTTTAAATCTGTTTCAGTTATATGATTCATCGATTTATCCTTCATGATGGAAGTGTTATATAATGATAAATCCAATTGAATTATAAAATTTCAATAATATATTTATAATTTTTTGGCATTTTACTATCCCAACGTCCCCCCATGTTTCCTAAAAAATGGCGGGGAGCTTTTGCATAGGCCGCTCCTGCGTTTCCCCGCTCCCTCGTCCCCACGTCCCGGAAACTTTGTGGCACTATGGTATTTCTTACAATTGTTATATTATGCCAGTTAAGAGGTGTATAACAAGTTAAACCAAAACACAAGCAATAGAACAAAAAATGATTTAATGATGAACATAGTGAGCACTCCAATCCTCTTTTACAAAAATTCAGGCTCCAACCTATACAACAAAATCTCTAACACAATTCTCAAACACAAATCCAGGCTCCAACCTAAACAAGCACTTCATATTTACTTCAAAACTTTACTCCAATACTACTTCAAGATGTCATCCAAAAAGCTCTCCAAAGTTTGATCCAAAAATGATTAAAAGGTTGCTCAAGAAATCTTCAAGATCTGCTCCTGAATGCTTTCCAAGATTTGCTTCAAAGATGCTTCTAAAATTGCTCAAGGATGCCTTCAAGTCTACTCTAAGGTCGGCACCAAATCCTTCAAAGAATGCTTCCAAAGTTTACTACACAAAGATGCCTTCAAGTCTACTCCAACAAATGGTCAAGAATGTTCCAACAAAGCTGCTACAATAAATCTTTAAGACTACTCCAAAAGACACCAAGAATGTGCACAAAAGGGTTTCTTCAAAAGGATCCCCAAGGTCTACATTAGGTTTGTTCCAAACCAACTTCAAAGTCTACTCTAGAAGCATCCAAAATCTTCTCCTAGACGTCTCCAAAGAAAGGTTGAAATCTACTCCTCACGTCTACCCACAGGAAGTCGAAATACAGATCCTGAAATAGTCCACAGAAGGTAGAGTTTAGGGTTGAATCTGTCCATTGAAGGGGGCTGAAATCACAGGCCTGACTTAGCCTCAGGACCGAGTCCTTCCAAAGGTATGAAATTCTTGCCTCGGGGCCGAAATCACGGACCTAAGTTAGCCTCAGGACCGAGTCCTTCCACAAGTATGAAATTCTTGCCTCGAGACCGAATTTTGCAAGCCAAAGTGATTAACTTTCCACAAGGTCAAAGGTCGGCTTTAGGCCGAGAAAGGAGGTTGAGACTAGAGTTGTAGGGAAGCCGAAATTCCTTCAAAAGTAGGTCAAGTTCTACACTTTAGAAAGGCTTGCGATCAATGCAACAAGGTGACCAAGTTCAACTCCAATGACAGGCTTCAAATGCAAATCTAAACATCACCAAAAACCATATCCCAAGAGTCATAGAAATAAGAAACCAAATCCCAGATGTTTCTTCTTCACTTTGCCACAAGGTTCATGAGATATGAACCTATTGCGAAAATTCCTAGATCTAGAATCCTACTGCAGCAACTAATGAGAAATCTTCTACTTGTTAATTACTTGAACATGTTATTTATTGTTTTCTACAGTAAATACTGAAACCCATACTCTACAGCCTTCACAAAATTAAACTGCAGAAAATAAATGTGCGGAAACAAGATCTGAGCAAGCATAAATCATAGACACATGACACTGTTGTTTTTTGACCATTGTCCCCGAAAAAACCCAATGCGGGAAAATCGGTGCAGCAATTGAGGGTTTATTTATTACACAGTAATTATGAATACAATCTGGGATGCCTTGCTGGCAATCCTCACAGAGAATCTGACTGACAAAGAGCTAGTGAAATTATTCCACACTGACACTAAAACCTCGAACTGACAAGCCCTCCACTACCTTTGCGTCACTCTGCGTGGGGACTGTGTCACTGTCGCTGGTTGGCTCTTCTATTGGTTGGATATAACCATTTGGCCTCTCTTGGTATCACACCCCGGCTCTCCGACACTGGATCTGACTAATCCTCAACTGAGTCACGAACTTCCTCAAGGCCACTGTGCTACCTCTGTTGGCCCTGTGCAGGCTCTGCGTAGTTGCTATGTTGTCTCTCTGCGTACTGCTCTCTATCTTCTCTACAGTGTATTCCCGGCTCAGGGAAATCTCCAACCGACAATTATCTCTGCCCCTCTCTGCAAAAATTAACTTGGTCAATCTTCTCCTTGAGAATTGCTCACTATAGAATTTCGATCTCTAGACTCTGTCGATGTCTCTTCCAAATGATCCATCAAGTCCTTATAATCTTCTCGTTGAGACTTCAATAGCCGAGATTAAATTGTTAATCAACGGCTAAGATTAACTTGACTTGATCTCTGACTTTTCTAGAAGATTCACACTCTACTTTAATTAATATCCATTAATTATTTAATTTCCTAAGTTTAGACTTAAGGTCCCATTAAAAATAATTAATTATTTCCATAAAACATAATCTAAGTGGAATTTTCCAAAATCCTTTATGGGTTCTTTGGAATACATGTGCCTAAGCCTCCCTGCAAATTTTGAGACTTAAGCATGTCTGATGCTACCACAAATTAACACATATATCTCTCCTCGTTACATACCCAAACATCTTTCTTGTCTTGGATGAGGAGTTGGCCGAATTGGAGAGAAGGTCTTCATTTATACTAGTTCAATCACATAAACTGAATCCACATGTCATTTGGGGGAGGGCAAACATGTACAGGCGGAGCCGACTTGTTCAGGCAAGGTCGACATGGACAAAGGTTAAATAAGGTTCCTCCACCTGGAAAATTCATTTCTCCTCAATGAAGAGGATTTAGGAGGCATGCTAATACTCGTTGGAAAGGGCTTAAAGTCCTCTTTAAATATATGTTAATTTCTTCCTCAGTTGGAATCCCTTTGACATCAACAACAATTAATTTCTCCAATAGGTTTGAGGAAGGTTGGTTATCTGCACACATTTCCACCTTATAGCATTTGTCTTCGAGAGAATGCCTTACTTGTTCTTCCTATTTTAAGGAAGTAGTTTTCATATATTGGTGATTTTGCACAGATCTTGATGGAGCACTCCACCTAGCACATGTTCGTGTGTTTTATGAAGGTATGAGAAGGCATTCATTATTCATCGGTTTCCTAGAAGTTGAAACCCTAAAAGAAATGTGCTTTTACATTTATGAAATTTGGCCTCTAAATTCAAGGATTATGGGATGAAATCGTGAAATAGGTCTAAGAGTAACCACTTAGCGCCCCTCGCCCTATATTTATTCCCCTAAAATAGCTTGACCTTTCTTTTCTGATATGATGGTTGGATGACCAGATGAGTGTTCAACATCACCCAACGAGCTCCGATGGGCACAGGCATACATTTTCAACTGGAGAGACGAGTTCAGATTCCGGCGATGATAGTGTTTACCTTACCTTTCACATCCATCTAGAGTGTCTACTTTGAGGAAGAGTATTTTATTGTTTATCTGACACCAAGGGAAGTAATAATCATTAGTGGCACTCTTCCCAAAGGCCACTAATATGTCATGTGGTCAAAGTGGTCCGTTAACCATTTATTTGCACACATCTCAAGGTTACACCTCTTCTAGGGAAATTTTGTTTTATACTGTTGGCTAGAGGGGCTTCTTGAAGAGTACCCTATTCATTATGAAGACACTTTGCATAATAACCCGTTCTCTTGGAAAGGACACCCTGGCCTTTGACTTGGCAATTAGTAATATTTTATTGGAGGTTGTTGATGAGGATCATCTTTGAACGACATACCAATGAAGAAGGCAAGTGGCAACTTGCATGGTGAACTAGCCCAAGCTAGTGGGGAACTTTTGCATAGGAAAAAGACATGTGGCATCCCCTCATCATTGTTTTAATATTTTATTCATCTAAGATGGTGTTTTGCCAAAAAGAGACAATTATGAAATGATTTAGTCTTTTTCTAGTATTTTTCTTGAAGAATAAACCTATGTTCCACCAAGACTCCAAAACAAGGGAACACGGGTGCCAGGAGACACAGTGTTGATTTTTTCCTTAGCACTTCAGAATCAAGTCTATGTCTAAAACACGATCACAAACACACTAAAATTCCACAACACTAAGCACTTGGAACAACAGAAAATGTACAACAATGAATCAATGAAGTACACAAGAATTTTTGCAACCCAAAACTTGCTTGTATTACAATTTTAATACAGTAAACATAGGGCTCTCATACCAAGGATCATGGCCCTTACAATTAACTAATACAAGGAAAACTAATGCTTGATGTCAACAACACATGACAATCAATTTGCCCAAGAACAAGAACAAACTTGACTTGCTAAAGAAGCACTTACACTAGCCCTTTCAATCCACTTGCCTTGAACACATGGAAGGTCCTTTTACACCTATACTTGCAGAGAATATGTTGCTCCAATACCTTTGCCCTAGTTGCTCATAAGGTCCTCTGCTACTTCAGATTTGCTTGTACATATCAACTTCTCAATCTGCCTTCTTTCAATGACGAAGCTTGACCAAGGTCACTAAACATATGCCTCTATTAGTTTGCCCTCTAACAGTGAAATTGCTCCTCCGATATCACTGACTTAGGGTCTTCAGCACTCTTCCTTCTAATAGTCCCCTAGCTACTCCAAGGGTCACTATACTTAGGGCACAAAAGTTTGCCTTCACACAATTCCTTTACTCCATCAAAGTCGTCGTTCATAGGCTACCAAAACATTGTCCTAACACGCCATAGCAGGACAGGCCTTCCACACGTCACCTTCAGCACTCCTCTCCACACATGCAAGCCTAGTCATACTTGTTTCAGACTTCACTTCACTGCTGAGGATTGACATTGGCCTGTACCAAAAACTTAGGACAAACTAGGTCTCGGCTACCCTTAGAATTCCCTGCGTAGACTTAGAGACCTTGTGGCCTAACACAACAAACCATTTAAGGCTTGTTAGGGCCTCCTTCTAAGACTCGGCCCTCACCTAAATATGCAAAACAGAACCCTAGATCATATCAGAACTTTTGACCCTCCTTCCTTCTTGAAACAACCTTAACCACGACAAAAAACTTGCCAGAGACTTTGACCTAGGTTGTTGAGCCAACTCAGCCTTCTACAATCATAAGAAAAACCAGAAACTTGCTCCTCTTCAAGCTCGGCACCAACTCGACCTCTCCTAAAGAGTGAGGGGTGTGCAGCAATGTTATCAAAACCAAAACAATCATCGAACTATTAGACCCCTCGAATCCGAAACTGGCCAAAACCGAACTAGACCTTGTAAAAAAATTGGACCAAAATACTAGTCAACCAAAAATAAATAAAATATTCAAATTTTAATAAAAACATATAAATTCAAACTATTTATACAAAAATATGAAAAGGTTCTCACTTATATAGCAAATAAGATGTAACAAACAAAGTTTGTTTATGCTATGACATTAATGTAACAAACAAAGTTCGTACTCACAAATTAAATATTCCAGAACACTTGCAATATGAAGATGGCCATTGAGGATACAAATATATATAAAAAATGTATGAATGAAGGATATGATTTTGTTACAATTGAGGGTCCCATATATATACCTAAGTGGGTACCCCTTCGTAAACAATCATGTCTTTTGAGACATGCCTCTTCAATATACTAATCATTATTAATTATTGATATTCATAACATTGCCTTCCTCTTCGAGAAAGTTTGTCCTCAAAGCTTACTGATGATAAGAAGTGCCATATTTTTCTTTGTTTTGTAATCTATTCACATATTTTAGAATTTTTCAGGTTGTCATCTTTTATGATACAAGATGATAAGATCCTCTAAGTGATAAACAAATTTGTCGAACTGAAAAAGGATCTAAACATCCTAAATCAATCTTTTGTGGAACTTTGCAATTATTTGATAACAAGAATAAATTGTTATCATAAGACTCGATTTAGCAAACATCAATGTTCTTTGGAACATAAGTCTGTTGTTTCTGTTCCGAGTGATACAAATACACGGACTGATTGAGATGTCTACTCTTGTGATTCGGATGTCGATAAGGAGTTTTTGTGATTTGATTTTCCCTTATCATGCATGTGGCAATTTCCTAATTTACATCAGGTACTAATGTTATTGAGTTGGTTGCATAATCTTCACTTGGTATTTTCATTGTTTGAACTACAACATCTGAATATGTTTTTACTTCAACTAGTTTGTCATTTTCTTGAGTTGTGATATTGACTAAATCAGTGTTCGTTCCTTTTTCTTCGACTTGAACATCTAAAGTTTTCGACACTTCCTTCTCGATAAATTGTTGTACTTTGTTTTCCACAAATTCTTATCCTTCTTAAGTTTCTTATTTTGCATCAATAACTTTTCACTATGGTCCTTGATGCGAGTAACTTCTTCATTTTTTTCTGCGTGAATATTTTCAACTTCTTTTAGCATATTTTGCATTTCCTTGTGGTTTTCTTGAAGAATTACTTTTACAACATCTTTTACGTCCTCTGGTGTTACTTAATTGGTCTTCAATGTAGCATCCTGTAGCGTTATTTTTTAATTTTTGTAGGAAAATGTCTAAAACTTCTTTACATATTTAGGATGAAGGACCCTCGTGTTTCCATCCAAGGTGAACCGATAATAACGTTTAATCGATCCATTGGGATCGAATTGAGAATTGTGATATAAATGTATAATCCCCAATGTTTAATTGTAAATTGGTTATCATATTGTTTTTTGTCAAAACATTCTAATTTTTCAATTATATTTGACTTAGGAATCACTAACTTGTTTGTGATTTTAGGTTTTATATAATTTTTATCTTCGACTGGAGCAATAGAAATAGTAATACCATTTCTTGGCAAATTCCCCTTGATTCTACATAGCACTAAAGTGAAATTACGTGAGGTTTCTAAAAATCTTCCTTTCTCTTCTATTATAGACTCCATTCTTTTATCTTCAAAGATTGACTCCATATGTTTTGTCGATAATTTCATCAAACGATAGTTTGATTTTAAAGATTATATATCTTTTGTAATAAATCAATGTAAAAAGTGTGAAAACCCCACTTCTTCAATATGTCTTCAATATAATTGATACTTTCTTAATTTATTTTATAAACTTGTATATATATAACTTCCTTTCCTTTTTATGTTTAGATCTATTGGTGACATTTTAGTAGATGATTCACCTTTTAGTTTTTCACTTCCTCCTATTAATATATTTCATTTATGTGTGTGTGTGTGTGTCTATATATATATATATATATATATATATATTATTCAATGAACCTTTTATAGATAAATAGTGGATTTGGAATATATATAAAGATATATATAGTTGAACATTTTATAGATAAATGGTGGATTTGGAATATAATAAAATATTTATTTTTGAATTTTCAAAGTAATTGTATCTCTAAGTAACTAGTGTATGGATTTTTAAATCCTTTTTTTGAAAAGTTACACCCCTAGTGAAACATGGCTACTCACCTTCAAAAACGAATAAGGACAGGATATACGATAACGATGGATACGCAATAATGCAATTGTATTGAGCGCACAATCGACAAGAAAAATGGCACACTGAGCAAAGCGAATTGTAACAGCCTATCTCGTTAATACCATACTTGATACCATGTGCAAGGTCTCTGTCTCACTTATAAAACAAAACACTTATCTGACTCCCTACAGTTAAGCAGGATTTAATTTGCAAGAGAATTTAAACATGATTTTTAAGTTAAATCTAAGTAAAATCACAGTAACCAGCTAATGCTTAAACCACAGTGACTAGCTGATGCTGAAATATAATAATTAACTGATGCTAAGAGGAGGAATACCTGGAGACGGAGAGATCCAACTAGAATACCTGGAACCGTGATCCTCCTCTTCAGCTGATCGGGCAGATTACAGAACCAAAATGTTCTTCCCAGCCAAATTTAGAATTTAATCCTAAATCCAGAGGACGCCTCCTCTGCCCCCGTGCCCAGAATCCCGAGAACAGTGAGTCTCCTTCCCACCCTTGATAGATTTTACCATAACAACCTCCGCAAATTCATCACAACAGCCTTCTCCATTTCCTCACAACAGCCTTCTCCCCCTTCTTCCCCCAACAAAAGACCCCTTCCTCCTTCATGACTTCGTGTTTAAATAATAATCTGCCCCACCGCCATAACACCATCCAGCTAACATCCCACCGCCACACTCCATCGAGATAAGGCCTCCATAAATGTAGAAATGAATGTTTTTAAAGAGGTATCATTCGAGTGATATGGTTCTCATTAATGAGATGTCCTTTGGATGTAATAAGATAAGGTTGTATTAATGTATGGTCATTCGAACAAGAGGATATGATTTATTAATGAGAGGTAACTTGAATGCAAGAGGATAAGATGTATAAGGTTGTATTAAACAGCCGTCATTTAAATGAAAAGAATATGATTGTATTAATTTGAATGTATTCAATCGGGGTGCTGTTTAATTAATCATTCTAATTTTTTTTTTTTTTTTTTTTTAAGTTAGCTTTTCTTTATGTTGGTCTTTTAACTTTTAGTTAAATATTAGGAAGTAGGGACTTATGGTGTGGGTTGTTACATACTTCCTCCCTTCGGAAAACTTCGTCCCGAAGTTAGGGTTTCATATACTCATATCAATGATTGTTTTTTTTTTTTTTTTTTGAGATTAGGGCGTTTGTAGAAGGCGGATTTTTAAGATTGACTTTCAGTTTGAAATAAGTATGTATCTGCAATTTAATTGTTACTTCCCATCTCAACCAAATCTTCAAACTATTCTAAAATCATCCTATCCTTCCTAATCTTCTTCCACTCCCATCCTATCCGTCCTCTACAGGAATATGCCATGGCATCAGCTTTATTGATCCATTCATAGACCTTAAGGATATCAGCGTCGATTACGTCGACCAGATATGCTTGTAGGCATCCGGCAGTCATCATCACACGTCTAGGGGAGCGTGACTCGCACAGTCCTCCCATGACTCCAGGTATCGGAGGATAACCGGTGGGCAACACCTTCACCCCTCCCAATAGGACCAGGGTCAACACCCTATCGTGGAATCTCAGGAGTCTCAACTGTTCTGGGGATTCTGTCATCACGTATTTTGGTTCTGAAGTCTGTAATCTGTATTCTGCAAAGCAATTACTTGTACACAATCTGCAATGTAAACACTCGTACGCACATTTCAGCACATGCATCTATATTGTTCATAACAAATTGTTACCCATATAACAATCTCTACACATTCCAAATATACTGTTATCAATGTAAACATTTGTACACCCATTACAGCATATGCATTTATATTTCATATCCCTGCAATGATAATTTAAATGACATAAGGCATGTTGGTATCCCTGCATTAGTAAAGTCAAACAGTAGCATATTTCCGGTATCACTAGAGTTAAGTAACATCCGTTCTTTATTGTTATCCATGTATCAGTAAGTAAAATTCATTCTTAAGAGATAATTCAAAATAAAGTTTACAATTTCATGGATAGACTATGACCACTCTCTATACATGACTAGTAAGCTGTGTGATTATGATTACAAAGCTGTAAGTTAGGCTAGTATTTGATTATGTCATACTCTTCATAGTTAATAAAATCAATGGGAATCAGTGAAGATAGTGATATGTTAATAAAGAATATTGAACCTTTACCCTTAACTCCATATTAGTACAATACTATCATGCTTATTATGTAACATGGTGAGAGATATACCTCTATACTAAAAGAGCTTCTATTACTGTTATAAAAGGTTAGCCATGTGAATCCATTGAATAGTATATCTTATATATTACTGATCTTATGAACATGTGGACTACTAGAACCTTATAACAAGCCCAAGTATTACTACTAGTCAAGTATGGCTATTTCCACAATAAGTATACCATGTGAAATAGGTGAAGCGAGAAGGTCTCTCTTATATACGAGTAGAAGTTATAGCAGATAGGATTCCACCTTTATCAAGCCTATGATCGCCATTACATCTATTCTTATTCATACTTAACTAGTGAATGGTACAGGTGTTACTAACAGAGATGGAAACAATCGAAATGTTAAAGCAAATACATGTACGGGTTATTGATGTGGAAACACACAGATCAATCACATGTTAGTTTATGATTGGACCCTATTCAGACAGACTAAGCTAGCATGATATGAGGTTATGATCGATGAGTTGCTGAACTACTTAGATAAGGTGATATCTTAGACATAATATGCGTTACTACCACCTTCTCTATAATTGAGTTTACTTAGGTAATGATATATATTAGTAAATGAACACGAGATGCATGAGCTCAATACATATGTGATACAGGTTTATTACGGAATCATTTAGAGCAATCGAAACCATGCTTTTATATGTAAGCTCTAAACCCCATAGATATGGTATTACACTCAGTAAGCTATGAAGATCGTATGGTTCACTGTCACTCATATATTGCACTCACTCTGATTATGGTTATACACTCCTTGTTATTACCCAATATACGTGTTACTTAAGCTCATTGATCAGTGTTTATTATGGATACTTATTGATTATAACCATTGTTGTAATCACAACTGTAATTAACAGAGTCAAGTAGATCACAATTATTGTCAACACAGTTACTTTGCACCAAATTCTTGAATTTAAAAGGAAACATCCGAGGCATCTGAGTACAACCATCCTTCCTCTCAGTTTCCTTTTTCAACGAGGAGGCTGCTGCAAGGGTCTGGTCCTGGTTCTCTTAAAATAAGAAACTTTCAAGGTTGCTCATAGAGTAAATTGTTAAATATAATCGTCAAATGCATTATGTATTGACATGACAAATCATCACTATTAATATTTGGTTAAATCTCCTATTGAAGTTATCTTATATGTAGATCATAATATCATTACGATTACCTGCAAAATTTCCCTTCTGTCAGCAGAATTGTTGCATAAAAATCGAAGATTGAAATGACTTGTAAATGGAAATAATTGAGATCACCCATTAAAATACATTTGTAATTAACAAAACATTAACAATATCTTTGCAGCCTAAGAAAACATAACAAAACATGTATAAGTGTTTACCTAAGGCAAGTGCTAATGATCAACTCCAATAAAGAACTGTAAATTCTAAGATTCCTTTCAAAATCAATTCATACATGTACATTTTTCCAATTTAAATTACAGAACATCTACCTGCACGGGAATCGAACAGTACGAAATTTCCCAAACCTTAAAGTTCCTATAAGCTAATCTTTCTTGAGATGCCACTTCCCAAATTGCAGTGTCACCAACATTTTGTTCCAACTGCTCGATAAAGCCAGCAATCCAAATTTGAACCACTAGCTAGTGTGAACATATTTATAATGATAAAAGGTATATTTTCCAAATTGAGATAAGGAATTTATTTAAGTGAAGAATTGTATTGAATGGAATTTGAAATCACCTAGCAGAATTGTTTGCTGCAGAGGATGGAAATCCATACTCATAACATTTGAACCCTGATTGAGAGCTTTTGCTTTGTTCAAAATGAAGAGGACGATATGTAACAGTGCCAACTAAAGAATAACAAGGTGATATCAGCCTGAGGGCGATATGTTTCAAAAGCCCTCCAGTTGCTCGACTTTTAACAGACTGTTATCACTATTGATTACATACGGGTTAAGTGTGACTCGGGTTGGCATGATGAATAAGCTTGATTACTTATCTTATAGAGTTCTTCCCATTGATTCCTTAGTTATACTACTTGCTTTAATAGAGCTTCTATGAGTTAAATACTTATGGTTATTTTACTTTTATAATAAGGATATGCAAGCTTCTTATCTTGGTTTGATCAAGCTCTCTGGAATCACTAGTATACTCTATCTTATCATGCTGTTCCAATGAGCTAGTAACACTGAATCCTATGATTAGTCATGTTCCTTTGTTATGGCACTGATACTGTGGAATTGGTTACGATAAGGTAAGTACAATCCAATCATGTATGCGTAATACAAAGATCCGTAATTACAACTAGTATTATTACCCTTAATTCCTGTGATTACTAAGGGAATGAAACCACCAATGATGCTTACTAAGCTTGATATGCCCATACCTATGCTAATCACGTAAGTAACAAGAAAGCTCAGTACTCCATCTAGCTAAGAACAGTATAGAGCTTTATTATACCTAATACGTATGACTAATCATGAGCTTACCTGTAACAACTAGTACAGATTAGTTATTTGGAATATTACGATATCACTTAATGACTGATTTGTAAGTACATGGATTCTGATCAGTAGTAAGAGTTTTGACACCACTATTATGTAGAGCTTGATTAGGTTGACACTTATCCTTATAACGTTGTGGTTATAACAGCTTCGATCTCTATTGGTATAATGGAATATGTGATTACTGGTATTGAGATCACAGAGTAACATAAGGTAACCTATTTCATATCATAGTTAATAGAATAGGTAAACACACTAGCTTTACTTGCATTACCATTAGCTTGAATAGGTTGATAAAGCGTAACATACTTATACTAGCTATTATGTAAACACCATCCATTACCATTACTAATAAGTTTGGAATATGGAGTTACAAGGAGTCTCTTGCTGTCACTATGGAGCTTTATTGAGATCACCTATCTGATTCCACTCTATGTATACACCTTATTTATCTACCAGCTAAGGTAGAAGTAAGACCATTACTCTATGTGTAATCTAAGCGGCACAGTGATTCCGTATTAGTTAAAGAGCTTATGATAGAATATCATCCTTGTTGTATATTATGAAAGCCATTGCATATATGTGTCCCTTTGTTCAGACCTTATTCCAAGAGTCCTCGGTATGATACAGGTACCAATATGAGCAATTAAGGCTGATACAGGTGATATGCCCATACGTTCTATCCATAATCATTGCTATTGTATAATACGTATGATTCCACTTATAGCTAGTTACATATCAATGGCATTACTAGTCTATTACTCCTACTAATAAACCTAATTAGTTCACTTGATAGCTTAGATTAACAGTGGAGATTTGAAATATCTTCAACTACAAACTTTATTTTCAACCACATACCTGGTGATGCATGCTTCAGAAATTCGGACGGCAATTATGGACCAGGATTTGTAGATCACATAGTGTATTCGTCAAGCAAGGATTCAAGCCCTGCTGTGACAAGGAGTCCACAGATTCACAATGTCTTGGACTTATTTACAATATGGACTGCTTCGGAAGACTTTCTTAATTGAGGGCTAATTCATACCATAATTCTGAGCCTCAATGCTTCATCCATTGCCTCACTTTAGTGACGTTAATAGGACTGCAGGCATATAAATGTAAGGTTTTAAGAAATCTAAACTTTTCTATAGAAGAAGATTTTTTTTTTTAGAATAATATCGAGCCAAGTGAATAACTCTTAATATTGTTTCTCATGACTTGCTTCAGAATTTGCGCATAGCTATAATGGCTTTGTCCGGGTTCTAGGGTTACTCAGAGATCTGAAATGGATCCATACTTCAAGTTAGGTTCATAGGTTGAAAATTTATCCCTTGGTCCTTGAAATAATTCAGTATTTGACTCGAAGATGGCGAAAGAATTCCCTTCAATATACTTCAGGATACTGCTTCAGACTTGATGTTACACAGAGGATGTAGGTGGTATGCATGCTGCCACAGGCATACTGACTTCCAGGGGAGGCATGACCTCACATGCTGCCGTTGTTGCCCGTGGGTGGGGAAAATGTTGCATTTCTGGCTGCACTGACATACGTGTTAATGAAAATGAGAAGGTCAGATAACTTCTTTTGCAACGTATGTTAAAATACTCAATCTAGCCCACTTCAATAAGTTCAGCATGTTAACTCTTTATCACCACTCAGCATATATTCACTGATATAATTTTCTGCCCTAAATTTTGGACACTATTACTAACATTAAAATTTAGTTTTCCTAAAAATCTATATGGTTGACAGTTGCAAAATTGGAATACCAAGCCTCAATCAACAATTGTGACTGCTCAGGTGAAAGGATACGTTAATACCAGCCAGAATCCATTTGTCTCTGCTGCCGAGCTGAGTGCAGAGACAAATTATATCCGGATGGGTCGTAAATGCATTCAATGAAATAATTCAAGGAGATGAGATGACTGTCGCTACAAAGCCTCACTCCATCCGAATTGGTCTGAGGACGAGTTTGAATGGTGGTCGAATTAAACATAACACATGGAGACCTAGGAGCAACCGAGCCTGTAACATGAGAAACTCGGCATATATATATATCTATCTAACCCTTACGACATATATATAATGTAATAACCTTGTTATATGCCATACCACTTTCGAACCATAAAATAAAACCTTTGCCAACGCATGTAGAAACGTTTTGAAAAGTCACGCCGTCAACAGGTTAGCACGGACAATGACACATAACCCAGCCGGATACAACACCTCCGGCAATTATCGGCTAGTCACGTCGTGCGTTGTTAGTGTCTTCGGTGATCAGCTGTCGGGCTATTACAGCTGTAAGAACCAAAAGGATCGTGAATATACTCAGGTCGGTCACCCGTGAGTCTTTCAAAATCGGACCCTTTTATAAATAACCGGCAGAATTTATGGCTAACACAACCATGTTCGAAATCGTGACTCTTTCATCTGACGCTCGCACATAATTCGGCTCAGTCTAGCCCTCGTCCATACCGCATGTTGAGACAACAACAAGAACGATCTCGTCTCCCCGCTGACAAGGAGTTCATCAACGGGGATGGCCCTTTTTTTTTTTTTTTTTTTACACGAGATTTCATTGCACAAGTGAGACTCGATGTTGATTCTGCTTTCGGTGAAGCTCAAAAGACGAATTTGGAGTATTTGTTGATGCTGGATGTTTGACAGCTTAGTTTGGAGTTTTAGAAAAACAGCGGACCTTGCTACTCTCGGTTCTCTTTATGGCAATTGGGAGAGTCCAGATTGCGAGCTCCGAGGTCATTTTGCAGGCATTACATGAGTGCATCAGCACTTATGTGGGCAAGCACTCACAATAAGGAACTCCAGTTGAAAATGCAAGCTGTTATTAATGCTCTTTATGAATGCCAGCGTAAATTAGGGATAGGCTATCTGTCGGTATTTCTTTCAGAGCTGTTTGACCGTTTTGAAGCTATTCAACCTATTTGGGCACCATATTATACTATTCACAAGATCAAGGCAGGATTGTTGGATCGATACAAACTGGCTGGAAATGCTCAAGCGTTTAAGATGGTCACAAGGATGGCTGATTCAGTAATCTTCATGATATGTCAATCATCTTGGTGAGAAAAACTGTAGAGTCATGTCTAGCATTTCTAGCCAGCCGACAAAGCATTGAGATTTCGGAGTTACTTGAACCTGTGCATCAACCACTGTTGTAGGAGCTTTATTATGCATCCTCTTCGTAGTAAAGGCATTGAACAACAGGTATATTAGTTAGAATATAATCGAACATATCTTACACGATTCCTTATTGTTTTCAATGACATTTTTCAGTTGCACACTAGACTGATTTACATTTGTTGTCAAAATGGATTTTACTAGAATTCTCAAGTATTTAAAGATCCTTGAGTTATCTTCAATCCATTTTGAATACAGAATTCTGTTATATTTTCATGAATGCTAGTGTCACAGCAGGTGGGAACTGAGATGGCTATAAACTATTGCCTGTCCCTTCAACCTCTACTTCTAAAGAGGAGTCAGGAGTTTGTAAGCGTTCTACAAGTAGTATTTCAAATTACGGAGGAAGATGAAATCCTTCAACCGGGAAATTTATTAATCTAATTTTGGTTGTGAACTGACCAAGCTTCGAACTGTGGGTATCGAGCTTCTATGCACAGTCATGGCCCTGGTTGATTTTCAAACTCCACATCCTACAGAGATGCGAGATCGGATAATTTCAATACTCTTCAAGTCTCTTACCTGTGGCAATCCTGAAATGCTGGGGAGGAACTAGTAATTGTTGTAATTTAGTTTATTGTATAAAAAGTATTTGTTTGTGCAGTTTATGATCTGTAATAAACTTATTCTCACTTATCACTTTTTAAAATTAATTTGGATTGTTACTTTGTCCTTTTTCAGTTAGAAGGTTATGCAGAATCAGAGTGTGTATTAGTTCTATGGAGACATCAATTCTATTTTATGATAGAGGTTTCATGCTGGTCTTTTCTTGCTTCATAGTTATAAGTATAGGCAGAAAATAGCACGGTCATCTCAAATACTACTTTCCTGATTGAAACAAGATCAAGGAATGCAGTGTGTTTGACATTTAATTTATGCAGAGATTATGAATTCTTGTTGAAACTAATATTTGCACAGCAGGTTTACACAAGCAGCTTTAAATTTGGAACAACCCAAGACTGGTTTATACCAGCAACAGCTTATAGTGAATTTTTAATGGGCCTATAAGGTCGTAAGAGGGTTTGAATCACCCTCTGATACCAAATGTAACAGCCTATCTCGTTAATACCATACTTGATACCATGTGCAAGGTCTCTGTCTCACTTATAAAACAAAACACTTATCTGATTCCCTACAGTTAAGCAGGATTTAATTTGCAAGAGAATTTAAACAGGATTTTAAAGTTAAATCTAAGTAAAATCACAGTAACCAGCTAATGCTTAAACCACAGTGACTAGCTGATGCTGAAATATAATAATTAACTGATGCTAAGAGGAGGAATACCTGGAAACAGAGAGATCCAACTAGAATACCTGGAACCGTGATCCTCCTCTTCAGCTGATCGGACAGATTACAGAACCAAAATGTTCCTCCCAGCCAAATTTAGAATTTAATCCTAAATCCAGAGGACGCCTCCTCTGCCCCCGTGCCCAGAATCCCGAGAACAGTGAGTCTCCTTCCCACCCTTGATAAATTTTACCATAACAACCTTCTCAAATTCATCACGACAGCCTTCTCCATTTCCTCACAACAGCCTTCTCCCCCTTCTTTCCCAACAAAAGACCCCTCCCTCCTTCATGTCTTCGTGTTTAAATAATAATCTGCCCCACCGCCACAACACCATCCAGCTAACATCCCACCGCCACACTCCATCAAGATAAGGCCTCCATAAATGTAGAAATGAATGTTTTTAAAGAGGTATCATTCGAGTGATATGGTTCTCATTAATGAGATGTCCTTTGGATGTAATAAGATAAGGTTGTATTAATGAGAGGTCATTCGAACAAGAGGATATGATTTATTAATGAGAGGTAATTTGAATGCAAGAGGATAAGATGTATAAGGTTGTATTAAACAACCGTTATTTAAATGAAAAGAATATGATTGTATTAATTTGAATGTATTCAATCGGGGTGCTGTTTAATTAATCATTCTAATTATTTTTTTAAAGTTAGTTTTTCTTTATGTTGGTCTTTTAACTTTTAGTTAAATATTAGGAAGTAGGGACTTATGGTGTGGGTTGTT